>VWZK01015091.1:0-14395 GCA_013396935.1 Baryphthengus martii
TTTCAAAGGGAAAATTCTTGCTTAGTGTAGAATTAACGCTACCTTAAGAAGTCTATAATAATACAGCAATTTTTGTCCTTTAAGCACCTGGATCAAAACACAGGTATTGTCAGCTGTGCAGTAGAATTAAAATGATTTCAAGAATATCTTTATTAAAGGCCATTAAACCGGTGAATATGTCAAATGAAAATTCTCCTTCCAAGAAAAGAAATTTGTTATAGTTAGCTGGTTTTGCTGTTGATATAAGTGTACATTTTTACATATCTCTGATTTTAAATGTGGCAATTTAACAAAGCAACAATTTAAATAAAAAACTTAAGTCCCAGAAAAACTCAAATTTTCACCATAAATTTGTAAAGTATTGATCCAACTTGGCAGTGCATCATCAAATGCAATTATATCTCCTGAAACTCTATTCTAGATGATCAGGGGGCTGGAACAACTCTTTTTTAAAGAAAGGCAGAGAGAGTTGGGGTTATTTAGCCTGGAGAAAAGAAGGCTCTGGGGAGACTTTGTACTGAATACTCAAAAAAAAAAATAAAAAAAATAGAAGAAATAAACAGTTTGTCTCATGAGTCATTTGAAGAAGTTGGTAGTCAACATGTTACCTAGCAGAATGATGAAGTCATTAGATGGAACAGATAGAGTAAGACAAGCAAGACTTGAAAACTGATAACCAGAGCAATGACAGTCCATTAAATTTGTGCAATTCTGATTCTCGATGGGCAAGAGAAAACATTGTAAGAAGAAAACATGTATTATCCAGTTGGGATCATTTGCCATGACTGAACTCTTTTTAGTCAAGGCATTTGGAAACTGACGCTGAATTCCAAATAAAATGCTAGTTTTGTCTACAGATCCTGTAGCTTCTGTTTCTGCTTCTATTTGTTTTCATTTACCAATTAATTTGTTTCCAGAGAGAGAGCAAATCAGTCATGACTCAGAACTCATTATACATGCTTTCAAGTGGAAAAGAAAAGAAAAGAAAAAAGAACAATTAATTTTATGATTACAGCTGCTAATGACACTGTAGGTTCCACTTTTTTAAGTGATGGTCATCTTTCACTGATAGAGTTGCAAGAGTGCCTCAAAGGTAAGTTATTCACAATTATTATCAACACAGAAGGAGGACTTATTGCATATACTTATAAGAGTGACTGTGAAGATGCAGAGGACTGCTCCTCATCTGAGCAGAGTTAGCCCTAGGTTTGGTTTAATGGTAGATGCAGAAGATGCAAGGTAGAATAGTATGATTAGTGAGAACAGTCATAACTAGGATCTTACAAAAAATAAGCATGTCATAATTTTCCACAAAATGATGGATTAATGATTGGAAATGGGGGAAAATAAAGAAAACAAACCTCTATACATCACTCTTGGAAGGATCTATGCTATTAGTGAGTTTTATAATTTAAGATTTGTTTTTGACATCGTCATTGAAACAATTCAATCTTTATGGTAGATAATTCATTAACTGAAATATTTTATTTCCTTCTACTTAACTATCTGATCTATGTTCTTTTACAACAATAATAAATGTAAACAGAAAAATCAGTCCGTGATGTGTTAAAAAGAACTTTTTAAAGAGGAGATGATAGGGATCCCAAATGCAGTTTTTCATTAGTATTTTACTTACTTTGCCAGTTCCTGATTGAATTTTGCATAGATTAACCTATCTGAACAATTGCATAGAATTCTTTTGTTTGTCTGTTTGTTTTGATTTTGGTATGTATAAATACATGTGTAAGTAATTAGCAGTTTGCTTTTTATTTATGAAAGTGAAAAGGGAATCATTCTTCGTAAGAGCTCAAAAGGCTGCTGTTTCTGGTGATGTTAAAGATTATTTCCACACTGTGTATAAAGAGTAACGAATATTTTGATGGTGAGCTAATAATAAAATCTAATTCTGCACTTCCTGTACTACGTAGGATATTCTAACTTCCAGGTGAGAATTTAGTCAAGGAAGCTGATTGTGATGATAAAAATTTAGATTATATTCTCACTGTCTTTATGTTATTTTATATATGATTTATGTAGGATGTATGGTTGAGAATTATTTTTTTTTAAAGGAAAATGTCAGGTTATTGAAAACATATCCTTTCATGAAAATAGAGCTGTTTTAATAAAAACATCGTAATAGAAGCTTGTCTGAATCCAAGAATGAATATCTTGTCATATCTGTACACAAAACTTCTGAGAAATGAACAGTGATAAGGGATCATTTCTGGACTGTAAATAAATTATTCTCTCTCCCTCTTTCTCTCATGTTCTCTAATTTGGTAGAGAGAGTTTGCTTGGGTTTCTTTTATGCCAGGTTAATATTCCTATACAATATATAAAAGATTCATGATTTCTCAGCTCTTCTTTCTCCTCTGGAATATTTGACAATGTATAGAGACACCAAGAAGAAGAAGTAACTGTGTCTTTAGAGCTTGAAATTGCTTCTTCACCAAATGGGTGAACAACAATTGAGTTTCTCCTCTTAATAAGGTGATACAGATCTTGAACTTTCATCCATCCAGAAGAAATTAGCCACTTGAATACATCATTGCAGGCATTCTTGTTTATCTTTTCCTTTCCAACAAAAAAAATCTCAGTTTTCTTTATTTGCACTCTAATGGCAGATAGAGACTGATGTCAAAACTTTGGAAATTTTTTCTCAATCAATCCTAAAAAGTAGAGATACTGAAATTCTGTTATAGAAGCGGACACAATATATGAAGTAAACTGTGACTTTCCATTAACAGTCTAACGGCATAGGCTGGAAACAGTATAGGTTGATTTATTGTACACATAAATTTACCACTGAAGTGCAACAAGATCTTAAGGGTAGAATGCATCAGCGAAAAGACAGATTTCTAGCAGAGCTGGGAGCAGATTGGAACTACTGGCATTCTCTGGGAGGTGGTTCCAGGTCTATGAATAGGTGTATAAAAGACAATAAAGTTATATGTAATTGAAAAGATGGAAGGAAAGGGGATAAAAAAATAGTAAAGGAAGACATCTAATATGGAAAATTACCCAGGTGAAGACCTTCAAAGAAGGGTAAGTGTAATCAGTCAACTTAAAGTCTTTTTATATGTCCTGAGCTATATTCAATAACAATTTTTAAATTGCCTTGTTTTCCCATACAATCATTGAAATTGAAGTAGATTTTGTCTTTAAAATGTTATAGCTAAGACTAAAGGTTTAAGTAATTTTACAACAAGATTTTTAAAATGAGTTAAGGTTGCTAGATTTGATTATTTTGGTTTAGATGATTGCCAAAGACATCATGTGCCTCAGGATTTATTTGTCTTTACTCTCTATCATCTCTATTTGATAATATGTAAGAAAAGAACATTTCCAATATTCCAAAATTCTTCTAATATCCTGTGTCAATATGTTTTTAAAACATGACTACTAGAAAAACTCAGTTATTTCCTTAGCAGCTAATGATGCACAAGGTGTGGACCATCAGATGTCAAATGAGCTTCCTTAGAGATCTTTTTTTTTTCCTTTTTTTTTTTTCTCTGTCATCAATTGCCTGCTAGTCTTGTCATTATTAATTCACTATTTATAACCTATAAAAGTTTATTAGTGAACTTTTTTTTCTGAACATTATTTTTACTTTATTAGTCTTCTTTCTATCATTTTGCCAGGGTTGTTTTTATTGCTCCTTTTCTTTTACTTCAAGGCTTAAATCATAAAATGTCCTCCTCACTTTCCTTCAAATTTCATTTTCAATACTATTTTATCATAAATCTTCAGATACTCTAATAACTTGCCATAAAATCAGAGACTGATTGATGAATATTATTGGGGTTTAAGAATAATTTTACTTTGTGTCTATTGATTCCATCATTTTTTTTCTATATGTTCAAGTTGTTTCCCCTCAGTCCTTAGGCCTAAGGTGTAAGATTAATTTTAAACATATACGCAGGGCCATTACTGACAATGGTAGTTGCTTAAATTGAAAAGTTGTGGGTTTATATGTTTATTCTTACACGGTTCTTGCTTATTTTGCCAGAGAAGATATCTAATCGAATGCCATATACAATACATGGAAACGTATGCTTAAGAATTTAAAATACCCTTTAAATTTAGAGATACGATCACAGATTCTAAAAATATTTAACTACATAAGAGTCAGTGATGATAAGCTGACAAATAATATGTCTGATTATATTTATTATGAAGAAATGTCATTCTTCATAATGACATAATTCTTCAAGAATTCTCAAAATCTTGCAGTACCAAAATGTTCTAGAAGCACAGTATTCTGAAATTTCATCCAGAAAATACTGCTGATTTACAGATGACTACTTATTTGCTTTTTCTAGTTTTCCCCAGTCTTTATAATCATCAAGAGACTTTTATTCATATTGGATTCTTCTTATTCTTTCTTTTCTTTCTTTTTTTCTCTCTTTTTTTTTTTTTTATGACTCCAAATTGATGCGTGTTCACATCACAGCATTTTATAGGCAACAGTACATTTCAAGATTCAGACATCCTGCTGTGTACTTTTAGCATTTCTCAAGTCTAGTATTTATATTATTTGTCTCAGCTGAAGAGCTGAACCGTCTTCAAGGTCATCAAATCTTTAAACTTGTAATTTAAGGCAAGTGGCTTTACCTCAAATTCCTTTGAGGTTTTTTTACATTTTAGAAAAGGCCTGAGGTGTTTAAAGAAGTTCACAGTCAAAGTAAGAAACAAAAATTTATTCCTTGAAAGATGGGAAATTTTTTATTCTTTGAAATTTGACTTTGCATTACATATCAGGATATTTTATCTTCTTCTCATTGAAGATCCTGACTGGAAAATATTTATCCTGCACAGTGTCTGCATTTGACAGTAAAGTTCTACCCTTTAAGTTACTACATTATCTAATGTGATACAGCCCTCTGTTACTTCCCCTTACCATGTCTTATTTTACTTTGTAACATTGATGATCCTGTTCTTAAGCATATTTTTCCTTCTTTTTATGGCAAAATTGGTAAGTGGAATAGATCCTACTCCAATGAACATAAGCATTAAGAATTGCAGGATTGTTTATGTGGAACTGATTAATAAATTTGAACAAAACCAGTGCTAGTTAGTATCAGCATTTGAAAGCCAATCTCAACTAACCAGATGGAATTGATAGGATAAATTGTAAAGAAAAAATAAATCATACCTGATATTTTGTGCATGTTGTATAATGTGTAGATAGGACACTTTATAATTACAGCCAAACTGTACCTCCCAAATTCTGAATTTTTTTCTCCCCTATCCTTAGAATTCCAAGTCCTTGAAATTCTGTTATTAATATTCAGCAATGTGGAAATGCTGATATAAAAATAAAACCAGCTTTTACACAGATATTTTAGACAGCTGGTTGCACATCTTGCCAGGTGAGGAGACATCTGACCAAAAGAACAACTGATGGAAGAGCTTCACTGTTGCTACTTGAATGCAAGGTGTAAGGACTGTGAAAAAATGAAAATTCAGCCTATTTAGCCCTTGCAAAATGCAATGGGTTATAACAAAGTTATTCCCTAGAACTGTGACAGGTGTTGCACAGATAGCCATCTTATTATTAGCTGAACAGGGAACAATGATGTACAAACAGATTTCATTGAAAAGTCATTAGTGATTGAATGAGATGATGATTTTTTTTCAAAACAGTGACCAATTGGATTTCTAACACTTTGGATTGATGTCTTCCTGCAAGCTTCTTTCTTCCCTAATTGTTGCATATTGAAAGCAATTTATTTTTTCTTTCTTATTAATTGATTTTTAGCAATCTGAACCTAGCTCCAATTTTATATTTCTGTGGGTTTATTTTGGAATTATTTTTATGTTCAAGTCTTCAGAAATACACCATCAAAAAAATATTTCTAGAGTGGTTTTTGGGTTTGTCTTTTTATATATATATATAACTGTCTAAATATACTTAAAAAGTAGATCTAGCCCTACTTTTCCTTTCTGTAAAACACATGATGTGCAAAGAATTACATCCCCATGCAATATAGATTTCTCATTGACACTCTCCTGGGGTGACTCATTTAATTGCAAGTGACAAAATCTGCAAATTGCTTTTGCTTTCCTCCCTCTTTTAGACCTATAGAAGCTGTTTTACATATGCATATAGCCATGTAGCTTTTATTTATTTATAAGAATTTTTCATATTTTTTTCACATTTTTATTATTGCCCTTCTATCTAAATAATGCACTCTTAACTTTGTTTTCCTCCCCATGTTTTCCAAAACATGTCTCATTTCTTCTTATGCTTGTGAGACTTCACATCTGACTTTTTAAAGACGTCCTACCCACTTCTCCCATATTTTCCTATATGCCTGTCTGCCTTGCAAAAAGGATTTACATTTTTTTTTTTAATTTTTGCTCCAGATTTATTTTCTGAATACTTTTTCTGAAGTTGAGTAGTTCCAGTTTGCCATCTAAATAAGTACTATTCATCACAAACACATATTCAAAACAAAAATAATTTCACTGCACCAAGCAGCAAGGTAAAGATAATACCTCATTCGTTTGTACTGGCAGTGTACGTTTTCCTTGAAACTTATTCCTATGAACTACCCATAGAATTAAGTGTAATTCTGTCCTTGCAGTTAAAACCTAAAAGTTTAATTAATCATTCATTTTGAAGAGAGAAGACATATTGGATAATTTCTCTTTTGGGATAGGCAATAGCAGCAAGAGTAACGTTTTTTTAGAGATGTAACAGTTTAATAATTTCAGGAATGCTTTGTTTGTCTCTGTTTTACTAAGAATCTTACCTAATTAGCCGTCCCTGCTTTTCTTGTGCTGCTTTAACAGTGAATTTTGCTGGACTTACAAATTTAAATAAGACACTTCTCTCTGTTATTTGATTTTTTTTAAAAAAAACAACAAACCAAACAATAAAAATGGAATGTAATTTTTTTCTGGATCATAAATAAATGTCTGTTAAGAATTTCTGGAGTTAGAATAAAGTCCTTCCTAAGTATGAACATGATGTTAAAACTATAACCAAGGAAGATTAAATACATAGCCTTTAACTTGAATGTTGGTCAAAATTATGGCATAGATCCTAATAACAAAAATTAAATATAGGCTTAGAGATTGTAAGGGAACATGTAAATACAACTGAGTATCTGCATGACTGGCAAGTAAACACCCTCAGTAAGAAAATAAGAGAAAGAAAATCATGGATTCAAACTGCAGTGTCTCTTATGGCTTTGTACCTTTTCTCCTCATTGTAATTTCTGAGTATGTTTGAAATGTAACATGCCATTAATAAGTGTGTCAAAGGATGCTCTAATTAGAGACAAGATTTATTGTTTGAACTGAGGTTGAGCTAAAGATGTGCATTTTGATTATTCTTTTATAAAGCTAAGTTAAGCAATCATGTTTCTAATAAAGACTGAAAAATACATGTCCTTTTTGCCAAAACACTTTTTAGTAAAATAACATATTACCTGTATCTGACAGTATGTTTATCACTTTTGGAAATGGACAGATGATTAGAGATCTTAAGCATTTAAGTAGATATATTAACAGCATTAAAGACATTAGCTGAGCAGCTAATGAAAATGAATCCAGAGAAACATAATTTACATATTCCAAAAGTGCCTTGGAAAGAGTGCTACACAAGACTGCTTTCCCTGGCACAGGATATACACTAGCAGGCTGGTTCACTAAGTGGCTGCTTTGGCCACTAATGATATGTGTGAGTTTTCTGATCTACCTCCATAGATACAGTTTGGCACTATCCATAAATACAATTTTAAAATAGCTCACGAGAGAGAAATACTGTACACAATGTCATGACTTTACATAGTCCTGTTTCTGCAGTCATTAAGATATGCATTACTAATCAATTTTAATTTAAATTTATAACCCATCATGTTCATTTGGAATTCTTTGTGCAGGCAGTAACAGCTGTGCTAATGAATTTTGTGCGATACCTTATGAATAAATAATTTTCCTTTCTAGTTTCACAGAATGAAGAATTAGTCATATATTACTGATGTTTAAGAGGGTATCAAATTGAAACTGAGTTTTCCATAGTATTTAAACAAATCTGCTGTATAATATACACTCGATATAAATAACATATAGGGCAAACTGTTCATGATAAAGCAAATAGATGAAATATCCAGAATACGGCTAAGAAAAGACATTTTGTCTTGATATGCATTCTATACTTGAATATAGGAAAACCTTAAGAAAATCTTTCATTACTTATTTGGACAGAATATGAGGCAATTTCACTGCCTAAAATTAATCTGGAAAACATCTGAGAAGGTGCCTGTAGGATTTCTGCATTTGAGACAAATTGAAGAGCATCTGGTTCAATCCCATTTTCCAGTGAAGTCACTCAGTTTCTGCAGTGCAGTGCATCCTGTTTTTGAACTTCTTTGAATATGGATAGCTTGAAGATTGGACTTCATCATTTTTATATTTGGTTGACTGTTTTCTTAATAGTACTGTATCTGATTTTGTGTTTTTATTTTGTCATGTGTTTGTGAAAAGAGGAATCATTTGGAAATGGATACAATTGCTGTTGATGTGGGATAATGATGTAGGTTTTTTTTTTCAGTGAAGTAGGAACTGCCTTTCCTTTTCCCCAACAATATTTTGTCAAATGTGTTCCCCAACACATTATTTTGTCAAAAGAAGATCAGACCCTGGAGTCATTATTTAAGCAAGTCTCATTGAGATATTCAGATATTATCCATTACAGTAATCTGAATTTGCAATAGCAGTATCAAAGCACAATAAAAGCAGAAACTAATTCATTGTCCAGTATACACTAAGATAGAGTAAGAATCATAGAAATTAAGCAGAAAAAAAAAAAAAGAGATTAGTACTTGTATAGAAGTATTTATTAAATATTTTTATTGCATATGTTTCAAATTCCATATATTTAGTGAAAATTGTTTTTTAAATATTTTTGCCATGAATGTTAGTTGGATTATTGTATTAATTAGAAGATCAGCACAAAAGTCTATTGAAAATAGTATTACATTTGAGAAGTATTAAATCCTGCTCAAGTGAACAACAGCATTTTTTTTTCTCGTGGGCAACACAATGTAGGTCTTCGATATTTGAAAAAAATACAAAGAAGACAATAAGATATAAAATTCATGATCAGGATAAACTCAAAAACCTCTTTACTACTATCATACAACAGTTTTCATAAATTTCAGAAACCTGGAGTTTCTGTAACAATGACTATGTAGCATCAGGTACTGAAAATAGAGTAAGGTAATTCTGAAAAAAAACTAGTAAATTAAGTTTGTGATTGAAATAATGTGATCAAATAGGTGTTTTTTAACTGGTGTTATTAAATACCCAAAGAATGAAATGTTAAGTGCATTCACTATATTAACTTTTCTATTCAGAAAGTTGTAATCTTCCTAGGTTTTAGCAAGGTAAGTACATCTGGTTATAAAGAGCTGTAGACATAAACTATCAATGTTCATATAGCTATTTTAACTAGTGTTTCAATGCTATAGGTGATACAGTACACTTACAACAACTCAAACCACAGTAATTTTCATGAACATATATTTACAGATGTTATCTCGGACTTATATCAGGAAGAGTGGCAGGTCTGAAGCCATTTCATCTTCTGATTAATACTTCAAAATGGCAGGGAAGGTAGCATAAATGCTTTAAATATCTGTTTACAATGCTAATGGAACAGGTTAGTTTTCAATACTCTCATGACGTGACTTCCGGTGTTGCTTTTCTTTTTGTCTTAAAAAATCTAAGTTGTTTATTGCAGACTAAACATATTTTTAATTGGTTTCCTAACAGCATCATGGTTTAGAAACAGCTAGGTTTTGTTCATTTATTAATAGATTTGCTTTACTATTAAATAATAGATTTATTTATAATAGATTTTTAGATTATTTAATGTCTCTTGTCTTGCATAGTTGATAGATTTGAAGAAATGAAAACAAGCACAGTAAACAAATTATACTTCTCATCTGTGGTGCTCTTCTCTTAACTCTGTGAGTAGAGTCAATTTCAGAAAAAAATCCAGGAATAGGTGTACTGTACTTAACCCCATGAATTCTGAGAAACATTTGAATACTTTCAGTTATTTGCAAATAAAGATGCTATTGATTTCATTACTGCAATACCTATAATTAGAATTTTTTAGACCAGTCCTTTTTTGTTACAGTAAAATGGATCAATACGGTCCCACTCTATACCTTTGGTATACATTAGAGGCTAGTCAAGCTGTACTTGAGTTGCTAATAGCTTCTACTGAAAACAGTATCAGATATTTTGGGATACCAGAAATCAAAGCTTTTTAATATGTGACTTGGCATACTAGCAAATTATTGAGCAGAGAGGGAGATTGTTTATAACAATTTCTCTAAGCTATTAAATATGCTTTCTTCTTGGTCAATCCCTAATCTGTATCGTTGCATGGAGTTATTCCTCCTCAGGTGCAGGACTCTACACTTGCTCTGGTGGAATTTAATTAGATTCCACTCTGCCCAACTCTCCAGCCTGTCCAGGTCTCGATGAATGGCAGCACAGCCTTCCAGTACATCAGCCAGATCTCCAAGTTTTGTATCATCAGGAAACTTGCTGAGGGTACACTGTCCTTCATCTAGGCTGCACTGAATATCTTGAACAAAACTGGAACTCTGGGGAACACCAATAGCAACAGACCTCCAACTAGCCTCTGCACCATAGATCACAACTCTCTGAGCTCTATCGTTCAGCTAGTTCTCATTCCATCTCATGGTCCACTCATCTAGCCCACACTTCCTGATCTTACTTATGAGGATGTTATTGGGACAGTGTCAGAAACCTGGCTGAAGTCAAGGTAAACAACATCTAGTGCACTCTCTGGATGTACCCAGCTAGTCACACAGTTACAGAAGGCTATCAGATTAGTTAAGCATGAACTTCCCTTAGTGAATCTATGCTGACTACTCTTGATAAATTTAATTTCATCCATTTGCCTAGAGATGACCTCCAGAATGAGCAGTTCCATCATCTTTCCAGGGATGGAGGTGAGGCTGACTGGTCTGTAATTTCCCGGGTTCTGCACCCTGCCCTTTTTGAAGACTGGAGTGACACTGGTTTTCCTCCAGTCCTCAGATACCTCTCCAGTTCTCCACAACCTTTCAAAAATGATGGAGCGTGGCATAGCAACAACATCATCAACTCCCGCAGCCAGGCATGGAGCAGACACTGAGGAACTCCCAGACTGGATTCAGAGGCAGATGGGAATTCAGGAGTCGGATTCTGGAACTATATTCAGAAACACATGGATTGTGATTGAAGGCAAAATGAACAGAGTCCCTCTTGGATGCGCTTGGATGCTGGCTATTGAAGAAGAGAGCCTGACCCTTGTGATCTCTCAGCTTTATACCGAATACGACATCTATAAAATGGAATACCTTGTTGGTCAGTTTAAAGTCACCTGTCCTATCTGCTCAACCCACAGATGTGGCCTTTTACTTTCTACACCTCCAATGTGGTACACAGGATTTAGCAGTGACCTTGGTCTGCACACCAATCCTTGGTAGCAACTCTAAACATTGAGTATTATCACTGTCTGCAAAAATATGCCGTTAACTTGAAAACTGCAGCTTAAGTTAAAAGAGAATTAGCTGGAAAGTAAAAATCACTGAACATAGTGTTCTGTTCTAACTGAAACCAGGACATATAGAAATCCTATATCTGCATCAAGCTGGGAAGGTTTCCACTGCAAATGGAAATCCTTTGATTTCTCCTTGTGTGCATACACTTCTGTCCTCCAACTTTTGTTTGAAAAGCATACAGTCTGTCCCTGAATGTAAGAAATCAGGCTTTTCTAATGCTAAAGTGCTCCCCTTCCTATTAGGTCTTAGTGTCAAGCTCCTACTTTGACTTACAGAGGCACAGCCTGGAACTAAGGAAGGTCCTCTCTATATAGAGTAACCTGTCTCTCAAGATACTTTTCTGAAAAACAAAGGCTGTGGGTCAAGTTTGAAAACTTGATAGCCTGAAATTCCTGCTGCTTAGATGAACTTGATAGTCGATTGCCACAAACAAGTCTGTGTCAGAACCTCTAACTACTCTAGGGATATTATTAGAAATAAATATGCTAGGTTTCCTAAATCTAAATGTCAGGTTCCTCTGATGACTACTAGACAGCTTAGTTTCTCAATGCTCCCAAGGAGGGAGCTTCATCCATTACTGTAGAAGCTTTCTAACCTAGGTGGAACAGCTGCCCAAATTTACTTTCTTTTCTGCCCATGTGCTTAACTTCATTTACATTCTCAAAGTCTGAAAGTTCAAGAATATTTATGCTATGTAACTTCTGTTCAACTCTAAGAGATTTCTAGGAATCTAGTATAATTACACTGTTTCCACCTTCCAGTATCAACTTTAAATACCTTTAAGTATTTAATTAAAATCATTACAGACACAGTATACACACCACTTAGAGTTTTGTGTCTAAAGCAAGAACTCATACAAATCTTGAGTCTTGAAGGAATTTAGGCCTTTGCAACTCTCCTTCTGTCATTCATGCTAGTAGATGTGTAAATGAGTCTCACTTGGAATATGATCAGAAATATGAAAAATGTTCTCCTTCACGTAAGTTTCAATAGTCATATTCTTTGCAATCTTAGAAGCTATCAAAATGTTCTTGTCAGTATGGGCTTAATTTTTTGCTTTTGTTTTTTTTTCAGGAAAGAGCAACTAAACTTGCCTTCACTGCTGAGTTGTCAGAAGTATATATTTTAATAAGAATGAAGTAGATTAGCACTGTGTATTTATCTGGTCCTTAACAGCTCATTTGTGTTAAAAGGATATCTACCTTCCAGTAGGAAAGAAACAGCACAGGTTCTAAACATTACTATTTACTTTAAATATGTATTAGTATTGTAGTTAAATAGAAAATATGAAATAATAGAAAATATGACTTGTCCAGAGCATTTAATACATAATGCCACCACACCCAACAACTACAAGCATAGTTCCTCTCACCCCCTCCCTCCCTCCACTTGTTTTTCTAATCAAGGACATGCTTTCTCCCCTGAGGCATGTGGGAGTTTAACAGTTACTTGCACCTCTAACACCAAGCAATTTCTTCTGGGACTGCAATCTGTTAGAGTTCAATTTTCTCAGCCGTAGATGAAACGATCAGAATGAATTTGTTCCTTCAGAATGAAACAGAATGAATAAACTAAATGTGATTGAAATGAACTTACGTAGCACTCATACCTAAACCAGAGGACTTTTTTTGCACATAAACACACTGTCACATACAAATACAAGTGCTGGAGTTTCAAATAGCTGCTAATACTGACTCATCTGCTGTTTGGGGTTTTTTTTTTTTCAGATATGGCTTTTAAACACATACCTTTTACCTACAAGCGTAATTAAGAATACTGTTATGAATGTTAGAAACAAAATCCTTACTCAAAAAATGAGTGAAAATTGGGATGTTTTTATGAAGAAACACATTAAAATATTTTAAAAGAAATTGTTCTATAGCAAAACAACCAACAAAGTCACACACTTCCTCTCATCATATCTCCGCATTTACTTGCAAACTAATCATGTCTTGGAAACACTTTCTTTAGAACTTACTTTGATTTCTTTAAGATTTGTAATCCATGCAAGAATGTGTTTGTCTTAGAAAAAAATATCCAGGTTTTCAAGTAAACTTGAGAATTGTGCCTGTGGTTAATATTTAGATTTTTGTTTTCATTTGGTTTAAGTTTGATTTAATAAGTCTAATAAACTTCATTTCAAAATGATACAAAATTGATATTAATCCTTTCAGTAGCACATAATATTAGTTTCCTTCCATTCTTTCTAGAAACTGATGAAGAAGTAAAACTACCTATGAAGATTTATAAACAGTAAAATATATCTTTAGTTTACTACTTGCTTCTTTCTCCTTTTTGCACAAACGTCAATATTTGCTTGCCTTTCATTTCCTTGTAATTCACATCTATGGCTGATGTTGAAGTATTGGTAACAAATAGAAAAGGACTGTAGTTTATTTTCTTTCTCATTTGAAGAAGCTGAAGACTAACACATTAATTTTTATTTAATCACCTCTTGGTTTGTCTCTCAAGCAAGGTACAAATTTAGATAATGGCAGGGACTGGATGAAAGAACTGCCCATTGTAAGTGAAGACCAGGTTTGTCACCATCTCATGAACCTGAAAGTGCACAAGTCCATGGAACCCAACGGGATACACCCACGGGTACTGAGGGAACTGGCAGATGAGGTTGCTAAACTGCTCTCCATTATATTCCAAAAGTCATGGCAGTCCAGTGAACTCCCCACTGACTGGAAAAAGGGAAACATAACCCCCATTTTCAAAAAGGGAAAGAAGGATGAACCGGGGAACTACAGACCAGTCAGTCTCACCTCTGTGCCTGGTAAGATCATGGAGCA
>VWZK01015091.1:14624-48040 GCA_013396935.1 Baryphthengus martii
GAACATTAGGAAAAAATTCTTCACCATGAGAGTGGTGAGCCACTGGAATAGGTTGCCCAGAGAGGTGGTGGGAGCCCCATCCCTGGAAGCTTTTAAGGGCTCTGGGCAATCTGCTCTAGTGGGAGGTGTCCCTGCCCATGGCAGGGGGGTTGGAACTCGATGATCTTCAAGGTCCCTTCCAACTCTGACAATTCTATGATTCTATGATAATCAAAGCTTCAGAGACTTCCTCATTGGCAGATGTAAAATATGGCATTATAAATTGGAAAAAAAAAGAACTGAAATTATTAGCTCTTTTTCAACAGTTGAGACTTCAGTTCTCTGAAATATTGGATTTTCTACACCAGTTATTTGCAGGGCACAACTTCAAATGGATGAACAATAATCTTAACTTTGGTAGAATGGATTCAAATGTTTGGGCTTATTGGGATTTTTCTACAGCCAGGTTCTTTTCATTTTTAGGAATTATATATGGAATGAAAAGAATTGAGTACTTGTACTAAGTATGCCAAGTCTACTAAGAATCACTATTCACAAATCTTTGAATTCAAATTTTTTTTTTTTTAAATTCTTTTTTCTTTTTTCCTGAGGAACTTTTTCAGTTTATGAATGGCCTGTCCAGTCTTTAATGGAGAAAGGTCTCTATTACATTAGGTTTTGGGATATCATGTGTACGTTAGCTTGAATGACAATACTCCAAAGAAATAGCTCCTTTCTTTAAAAGTAAATTCATATCCAAAGACTTCAAGTGTGGTAATCGAGTTTTCAAACTGCAGTTTATACATGCAGAACCACTAAGTCTGAACTAGACTCTGTAAGATGCCTTTAAATAAACTATGTTGCCTATTTCTTCTTATTGATGATTTTGTCAAGGTTGGTTGACAGTCCCTAATATCTCAGTGTAACAGCAGAGACCTACACATCGAAAAAAATATTTATAAACAAATATTTCTTGTTAAATAATGAACAAATGTCCAAATTTGACCTTATTTTTAATCTTTTTTATAGTACTGTAAAATATTTCTGGGAGATGAGGAATTATATGATCTATCTAAGAGCCTGAAGTAATACACATTTAATTCATAGCCTGTATGAAAATTCTAATAAAATATAGGCATTTATATAATATTAAAAATTTAAAAATAATAAATTAGCAACTTTTCTTTTTGTGTCAAGATTTATCAGGTATGAATTACTTTTAAAGCAATTGGTGTTCAGACTCTGCCTTTGTAACACAGCCAAAAAGTAGAGTATCCCTTAACACACATATGTTAGTTATGCTAGTGCTAATAGTTCTCTTTTATGCATGAAAAAAGAGACTGGCTGACTTTTAAAGTGACTGTGGTAATCAACTGTACAAATACTTCATAAATTCTATTCAGTTCTCTTGCCTTATGACAGCATATAGCTAATAAACCCAAATGAATGACATCTAACTTCAGAAAGCTGTGAAGAGTTCCTTCACCGAACAGCAAATGTATTCTCTTCTGGTTGATTTGAATTCGTGTCTCTTTAAATTATTCCATTGTTTTATTATAGGTATGCATAGCAAAAGTACACTTTGTAAACCTTCTGAGTACTCTTGATGCCCTTTTTAACATAAAACAAATCAGGATTTTTATGCCTTCAGAATAATGAATTCACATTTTGTCCTGTGACTTGTTGGAATAAGTAAGATCCTTTTAAGTATTGTGCTGACAGAATTTCTAGCTTTAAACATTTTAACAGATTATTTTGTTAATAATACAGCAAGCTGCTAATGAAGTACAGTATCCTCAACAGAAAACCTGGTTTTTAAATACAGCTGAGGAAAACTGAAAGCTTATGACCCCATGTTCTAGATGTTGGTAATGTGCCTTCAATATAGCTGACAAGGTATTGCACTTCTTTGTGTGTTAATGGAGCCATTTTTTGTGTGCTGATATTTTGGCTACTGGATGTGCTTTTAAATAACACTGCCAGGGCAATTTTTCTGGTGTATAACATGGGTTTCCCTTATGAGATGCCCACGTGAACAACATCCACCATAGCTCTTCTGCCCTTTTGCTCATCTAGAAGAACAAGTCCTTACAGGTCCTTAAAATGTGTTTCTGTGACTCACTACAAAACCCATACTGAAGCCAGGAAAATGAGATTCAGAAGAGCTACAAAAAGGAAAGAGGGAAAGGCTGAGGTATAGGACATCATAGTAGACAGCTATTAAATTACATGAAGACTATAAATGTCCCTTCTTATTACTTGCGCTGTTTCTAAATTTCAGCATTTTCTGAAACAGATACCCCACTGTATTAAGCATTAAAATTCCCAGTTACAGGTAAAATATCTAAAAATAATGAATAATCCTATAATAGTTTATTTTTAAAAAATCACGGAGCCAGTGCTTCCTCATTAGTAAAATGAAAAACTTTAGCAGACATAGCATTTCTGAAGGTTGAAGACTTATATCAGTAGGGTATTTGGAAAGTTAAGAAACATTAACATGCAATAAAATGTTATCAAGCTTCTCTGGAGATTTTACAGGTCTATAAGCCAACCCTGTTGAACTTGCTTCTGTTAATTGTGACTCAGAATTGATTTTTTTTCCTGCTAAACTGTTCTCATTTACTTATTAAATACCTCTGCAACTTGAAAGTCACAAGCAAAAGGAATAAGAATGTTGATTTTTTTTTAAAAAAGTTAAGATTTGATATCATGGGTAAAGATTAGAGACCCCGGATGAAAATAATGAGATTGCCTGAAAGCCTTGAAATATCTGCATAGCTAAATATTTCTCTTTATCTTCCAAATAATGCTGCTTCACTATTTCATATCTACAGTGTTCAAATACCAAAGCAATAGACTTTCATTTAAATGGTAAATAGATCTCAGGTTAAAATAAACATTTTTACTGCACAGAAAATTCTGTGGGGTATTTGCCATCTTTTTCCATTTAAACTAGAAAAGCATATTTATATTTTTCATTAAGAATACTATGAAACTTTGATTTGCAAACACTGAGATGAAGCTTTCTCAACTTGAAATTTTCTTTGCTGTGGTGATGATCTGGGGCTTTTATACTTGTCAATTGCATGCACCAGCTGTGCATTCACATACATATACAGAGAGAGACAAACCAGAAAAATCTTAATATGCATGCATGTAGGTATACAGAAAGTTAAAGAGGATTGTTACATGAAGAATTCAATGAAGAATTTTCCATCAAACAGTCTTCATGCTCATCTGATCACTGATAAGAGGGTTCATGTCACAACAGAAAACCAATATGGGAAAAAAAAAAATTAAAATCATCTTACTGATGCAGTCAGGGACATTTCATATTCAGTGTAAAAAGGGGAAATCACATGGTTGGAGGAGGAGGAAAAGGAGAAGAGAGAGGCAAGAGTATGCGCTATTTCAGTAATTATATATTGAAAACTCATATATGTGAAGAATCTAAGATATGCACAGTAATGTTAAAAATATAAAATATTGTTGTATGCTTTGCTTAGATACACATTTAATACGTGTGTAGGGTTTCCATGCCACAGTGGTTATAGCTAAAGTTGTTCATGAAGATAATTACCATCTGAGAGAGACAGCTTAGTGATATGCAACTATGATCACAAAGTCAAGAATGAACATAAAACCCAAACAACATTCCATTAAAATTGTCCATTTAGTTCTTCATTTAGGCAAGGGGTGCTGGGAGAGATAAAGAAAAAGAAATCATGTAACTAGTATGCAAGAAGCAATCATCCACTCTACGTAGTAAGGTGGAAAATTGTGTTTTGTATAATCTTAGCTTTGATATTTACGAATTTTGAAGTTGACTTTGTTGTCTTTTTTTTAATCATTATACATGACATTATTACGTTTTCTTAAAAATCTGTTTAGATTTAATTAAATTCTTTGCTAGATATTTTCTATTCGCAGTCACTGCTTTCTAACATCAGGTTTTATGCATTTTCCTGTGGCAGAAGAATGCTCTCTTCTGTGTAGGCACAATCAGATCATGCTGCTAACTAGAACACTTATCTTAAATTTTCCACTTGAATATTTGTTTTGGCATTGCCAAAAAAAAACCCACAAACCAAAACAGAAAAGCTTTTCATATTTGCAGATTAATTTCTAACCAAATCTGACTGTCACTATTTTAATTAGGTAGCTTTTGAGGAAATATTCTTCTATGTCTACTGAGTTGAAAATACAATTTTGTGAGGGAAAGATAACTCTGCCTTACCAAACAGCCTGGTGGATGTAATCTAGTTCTGTAAACACATTATCCATGTTACACATTCCTTCACTGAGTATTTTTTTATTCAAGATTTTTAAAAATTTTTTATACATTTGTTCTTGTCCCAGAAAGCAAGAGAAAGAATGAAAATTCATGTATTTTCATGAAGATACTTTCAAAATGCAGATTTCCTTCACTGTAGAAAGCTCCCATGAAGTTAAGTAGACATCTTCAGTTAATCTCTGATCAGAGCTTTTTCTTCTTCTTTGAAGAATATATGCACACACACAGACACAAAAGTAAATTTGTACTCATTCCAATTATTAGATAAATTCCTGAAAAGTTTGTATGATTTGGCTGATTTATATTACAAAGTAATATTTTTATTGATTTTTTTAAAGTAAAATTGTTGCTGTAGATATAAAGATCATTCCTAGTTTGATACAGAGTGCAGCATTCAATAGTATCATTGATTTAACTCCAGAATTATGGTGCTTATTATAAAACAGTATGCTTTGTATATTTATAAAGAATTACTACTAGCTGACTGATATGTACATTTTCTGTCTCTATATGGAAAAAAAAAAGAAGTAAGACAAAACAGAACTCAAGGGTTTTAAAAGGTTTGGATCTCTAAAGGAATTTTGTATTACTTCCCTAAATGTTAATTTCTAGAAGCATGAATGAATCATAGATACATATGTGTTAAATTTACAGACGCTTACAGACCATCTGCTGCACTATTCACAGTGACCTAACATGCTGACTGCTATAGCAATTTAATAGATATTGACACAAAATGCAAGGGTATAAAAGAAGGAGGAAATTAATAAAGAAGGAAGAAATTAATATAAAATTGATCTGCAAGTCAAGTTTCTGGAGATGTTAGCACAAAGCCAGGTTATGAATCAAGACAACTAGAAATAGAAAGAAAAGGAACTCTTGATTGCATATACACAAGTACTGTGAGTCTGGGCATTGTAATAGTTATAGCTGCTCATTTGTGAATATGGAGTTTAAAAGTAAATGGTATTCCTAAAATTTGCTGGAAAATTTGCATAGTTGGAAAGTTAAAATCAATGTATTCTATTTAATTAAGAAAGAACTGAGAGGGTGATGTATGTAAATTAGAAAGTGGAGATTGGGATTTATTCTTTATATTTTAATAAAACGTCAAGGTGACTTCTATGACTGGATAGAATTCCATGTATTTCCCTATTTCGTGTGTGTTTTCACTTTGTACAGCAAAACCTTCACATATTAACAGTGATGCTGGATTTAGTCATTTATAAATCTGTGAATGCAGATAAGCACTACCTAATAATCTGAGACTTCCAAGTCTTCCTGTGTTAGTGTCTGTAAACAGCAGACTAGCAGAGAAAATCAACAGAATTGGAACAAAAATAAAAAAAATAAAAATTTTTCCAAGGGGAGAAATAACAGACCTCATATCAATGCTGAACCATATCCTGATCTGAATAAGAAATAATGACCAGATTAAACAAGAATGAACAATGAACATATGCTTAAAATAATTCTTCCTGATTAATATAGATTTAAGAAGTATAGTTTTAGTAACTTAATTTTTTTTTTTTAATAAAAACTTGCTAGGAGTTTGATTATAGAACTTTATATACGTTGCTATAAAGATTAGAAATTACATTGGAAAGCATTTAAAGAAGCATAATTATATCAAACACATAATTTCGAGACCCTCATATATTTTAAAACATTTTTCTGTGTAGGACCTGGTGGATGTATTTCTATCTTAGTTCTACAGGAATCACTGATAGCTTCGGTGGTATCCACCTCAGTTTTATCTGTTTCTTGAAAGGAAACACAGAAGATTGGGATAGGTGTAGTCAATAAAGAAGGGAAAAGATTAAATGTGCCAGTGATACGAACTGCTGAACAGACAGAATTAATACAAAGTGTGTCACAGCAGACCTGTGTAAACTGACTAGTCTAGAAATGAAGAAATCTAAGGATGCACACAGCACAGGAATCTTCACCTTAAGAAGTAGTGACTCTGAAAAAACTTTGACCATGGACGATAAGCAATAGACTGTGAAAGAACACCATTACATATATATCCTTCGGTTCTCAATGAGGAAAATGGCTAAAAAAGTGTTGCACTTCGTATTTGTATAACTTCTGCTGTATTCCTCTGTCCAGTTCTGGCACCCAGAGTTCAAAAAGAGGATTAAAAGATTGGAGAGTGTTTAGAAGAGCCACAGGAAAAATAAGGATTTACAAAGTGCAGTGCAGTGAAAGATAGCAAAGCTTTAAAAAAAGAAATTATGTATGAACTATTACCTTTTAGAGATAATATATAAAAAAGAGGAATTTGCTCGTAGAGCAATGACTGAGAAAATTATGTTAATCTAGTAATTTACAGTGGATGAACTCGACCTAGACTGAAAATAATATATTTTAAAGTAAAATTAATTAATTAATCCTTCAACCAAATTCTGAATTATTTCCTGTTGATTCAGGTGCCTGGAGCTTAAGCAATTTTCACAGAAACACACTAATCTGCTGTTTAGGAAGCCCATGACTGAAGGAAATAAATTTGGTGGACTGAATTCATTATCTCTTTACTCTTGACCATGCAAAAGTATTTAGGAGTAGTTCAAAAAGATTTTGCAAACCAAACTTTGGTTGCTAGCGTCTGAAATTTGCAAAGTTAATCCCTTATTTGCCGTTGCCAAATATAAGTGAGGAATAGTTACATATAAACAGAAGATGCAGGATGAAATACAAGGAGCATCGTCCTAATGTTCAAGCAAGAGCCTTTTCCAGATTGTGGAAATCTTCTGTAATTTTGTATAATTTGATTGGTGTTTCATAGCCATACAAGTGCTATCTAGTTATTCACCTGCTTTTCTTATGCATGATTTCTTTCGAATATTGAAAAGCGACAATTTTAAAACCATCAAATTATAGCTCTTACATATTGAGTTTATTGGGATCAGTAAGCATCGACTTGAAATTGAATTTAGTCTAGATGTATTTGCTCAATCATATATCAGAATTTCAAGAATATTTTAACCACACTTGCATGTTTCATGGTTGTATTTTGCATAAAGGGGAAAATTGAATTTGGTAGGAAAAAAAATGAACCGAATCTGTTACATGCAAATGACCCTTTCAGAGAAAATCACAACATGAAAATATTATGCTAATTTCTATGTATTGCGAACAATATAAAATTAATATTAGATGCTGATGCTTATTATGACCAGTGAGTACCAAAATTCAGTTACCACTACACCATGATGAAAGCCTTATTTTATGGGTTTTTTTCCTACTACAGGATTTTTTGAGAAATACAGTATGCATTTAAAATAATTAGCTGCCGTAAAAATTACAGTTGATTTTTATTACTTAATATTCAGTAGGTAATATGCATATTCAATGTGCAATATTTTTGAATTAGTGTACTTCTACAGGACTTTGTCCTCGATTTACTTGTGCTTTGAGATTCACTAAAAAGTAAGGCAACGACTTCATTTCTTGTAGAAGTTGATGCTAAAACCTCAAATCTGCAGTTCACAATTTAAATAAGCTATTTGCATGTTATTGATTACGAGATTTATTCCAGTCAAGTTTGATACAAGAACAGTGAACAGGAACAGGCTTTTTGGTATTATTCTAATGTCCCTTCTTTGAACCGCTTGCAGCGTCTGTAATTTTCTCAAAGACTGCAGGTTAGATCCGCACTTGAGTGAGGATAAGATTCTTTGTGTTTACTGAGTGTGTAAGAAATCAGACACTTGCATTTTTATGAGAGAATCAGAAGTCAAATACTTATATTTCCTCTTAGGGAAAATCAACATGTTCTCTCATTTATTTATCTCTTTTTTTTTTCTCCCCCAAGTGGGCTATAACATTTTGCTTGGATATTTCGACTGTTTTTTACAGGATCAGAGAAATTAATTACATCTGCATGTGGTACAGGTTGTTTTTTAATGCAAAAGACAAATCTGTTTCCAAAGAAACTCCTCATACTAGAAAACAAAGATTTGAACATTGTTGAAAAAGAAAGTGATGTCTCAAACTTTTGAAATGCTCTTAAGAATGTATTTTGAGATTCACAAAAGCACCCTGCTGATAACTGGTTTCCAATTGGAGTTTTCTCTGTGAGACACCTAAAATGCAGAGGAGTCATGGTAATTTTCTAGATGATGTTCAGTTTAGTCCAATTTCTCAACCAGAGTTACTTTCAGAAATACATTCTTTGTAATTTATTTTTTCTTTTATAATTTATTCCAAAATACTATCCCTTAAAAAAAAAAAGCAACAAAAAAATCATGACTGAAAATAATATATTCAAGTGGCAATCCTATTTTGCCTATAATTTCCTGTCATGGTTTGACCCAATCAGTAACTAAGCACCAAACAGCTGCTCTCTCATGTCCCCCACCCGATGGGATGGGGGAAAGAATTGGAAAACACGTAAAACTTGTCAGTTGAGATAAAGACAGAATAACAGGACAGAAAAGGAAGAAGATAATAATAAAAATAATTAAAAAAAATAAAATATACAAACCAAATAATTCTTAGTGCTTCTCAACCAATGCTCAGCCAATCCCTGAGCCATGGTGACCCCTCACCAACTCCTCGTAGTTTATATACTGACATGATGTCATATAGTACAAAAAAGCCCTTTGGCTTTTATGTTGTGTCATTATAAGAAGAGATTCTGATTTGAATAACCATACATAGTGAGTGCTTTGCTGTGTCAGGATTTCCATATTTGTTATTTATTTAGACTACTTAATTCTCAAGAATCCTAGGAGCACTATTGACATAGAAAGTTTGTCGTATATGTCACTCTGTGAAATCAGGGATGAGGAATAAAGACTGACTGAAAAGATTTACAAATGGTGTGACTTAAGAATTAGAAGAGCAGTATTATTGTAGCAGGTGGTCATCCTAATTACTGATGGCTGTAATCTCAAGATTTTTGCAAGCATCATGGCAAAATAAATGTGAATGAAGAAAAAGTGATAACACTGCAGACACTGAGTGAAAGCTTATCTAAAACATATGTAAGAGAGTTTACAATGCAGAACATATATTTTTTTCATATAATCCTTATATAGAATATATGTCAAAGAAGATAGAAGTTGGCAATCTAGGCCACTTGATATCTTTGATATTTTGTAAAGAAAGAAGCTATGACATCCCTTAACACTGAAGAGAAATAACGGTCGATGTAGCAAGAGAATAATGCATTAAAAATGTGATTGGCTTAAAAGATCAATCTACATAAATGAGTTTATAATGGTATTCTGAATATATCACTGGCTGAACAAGACCCCATCTGGTCTTGACAAATGCAAAGGTGTTACTCTAGCAGAAATGTGAGCATGTACTAGTCTAGATAAAGAAGAAGACTTACAGGAAAGGTTATAACTCAGGTAATTTGTTTTCCTTCTGTGAAAGAATTTATCAAGGTTTAGGATGTAGTTACATGTGACAGTGTCCTTAAGAAAAAAAAAAAAAAAAAGAGGGTATTTTTCCTATAGTAATGAAAAAGCAGGAGGCAATGGTCTGAGAAGAAATTGTGTTTCACTGGAGTCATTAGAAGGAGAAGTTGATGGCTAGTCAGTACAAGGAGAAAGCAGCTGAGTCTGGAGGAAGTGGTTTGTATAGCAAAAAAGATTTTCTATACTGTTGTGGTAGATCACATATTTGTAAATAAGATGAAGGAGAAAAGGAAATGACCAAGATCAGGCTTTTTTGGATTACTTGCAGAATTCTGAAGATAAGGAAAGAAGATGAGGAGAAAGATTAGATGGAAAAGG
Source organism: Baryphthengus martii (assembly GCA_013396935.1). Classification (NCBI taxonomy): domain Eukaryota; kingdom Metazoa; phylum Chordata; class Aves; order Coraciiformes; family Momotidae; genus Baryphthengus; species Baryphthengus martii. The sequence goes on from VWZK01015091.1 coordinate 24,651, forward strand.
GTTAATGAGGAGTCGACAAATTATTAAGGAAAGATTGGTCTAAGAAGAGTACAGTCAATAGTGTTTTAATTGCAGTAACCTCTAGAAGCATGAGGTTGAAGTTGACATTATGAGGAGATACCGCTCATTGGTAATGCGCTTATAAATACACAAGTGTTTCATCAAAAGATCTTAACTGCCTGTGAATGCCTTTTTTTTTTTTTTCCTGAAAATTTAACAGGTTTCATTTATGTGGGTATGTGCTGCATATTCTCTTCCCTTTGTACATATAACACAAACTTGTTGAGACAAGTTGGTCACTTCTTTCGGGCTTCCTTTCTGCAGAGAAGAAGATGTCAAGCTACTAAGCAATGTGTTCCAGTGGTCTGGCCTTGTGTTTGCATTCTAACTTCTAAGTCATCTATTTTTAGAAACTTGCCACAAGTGTAATTCTTGTGCACTTTAGAGTGTTTACACAACATAATGAGTATTTTTTTCCTTATTTGTTTAAAGTGAAGTTTTTCTCAATCCTCTGTAACAATTTTTGATCTATAATTTTTATGTGATTTTGGTGGTGTGGTTTTTTTCCCACTTCCTTCTGATCTTTCCCTTCTCAGGCAGCCATCACTGTGTGTACAACTGACATTTCCATATGATAAAGAAGTGAAATGCCATTGTTAAACATTTAAAGAGTTTATAGAGCTTTTCTTAAAAATCCTTGGATTCCTCAGAGCATTTATTCCAGAAATGGCTTTATGAAACAAATTATTCATTATCTGTGAAGGAAAAGCTTTTCTATTGATTGGCATATTAACTGAGTTGGCTTTTCTCAATTTCACTCTGTACTGCCTAAACTTAATTACAAATGAAATAATGAAACTTCTTTTATATACCTCTAACCGAAAAATATTGAGCTTTCAATACCTACTTTGCCTTATAAACTATTAGGCTTACTCTTCGCCTAAGACACAATGCAGAAAATCAGGTGGAGATAGAAAAACTTCAGTGGAGTCTCTTGGTTTATGTACCATGGATTTATTTCTAATTTGAAGTTTGTAACTTTTATTTCCATAGTGGGAAAAAGGCAGAATGGAAACACTGTGATTTAGAATTATTGTCAACAATTTGGTTAATCAACAAATACATAAAGAAATGTTCAGCTGCCAAGCGAAGAAAGTGACAAAACAGAATTGATTAATATAAATGTAATAAGAAATTTAGAATTTAATTTAAAAGCAAATATATAAATCATTCAGATTTAATATCTGCTTATCAAAAACTCAGTGGTTTACTCTTAATTGCAGAGAGTGAGCAATGTAATAATATCTATGATTTGGGTCAGAGACAACCCAATGAAAAATATTCTTCTGATCTTAAGTTTCCAAGGAAACTTCCTGTCATTTTGCTTCATGGTGTAAACTGGTAGACTAAAAAAAACTATGGGCAGAGGGGCCAGATTGTCTGTGAGATGTATGTTCTCCTCCAGGGCATTCCCATGCCCAGGGTGCCATTGGGAATGCTGGACCAACACAGATGTGAGCCATTCCACATCTGTGGGCTGGAGCTGTAACATGCTTCTGAAGAAAAAGCAATGTCATTGCAATATTTTTCTCATTGCAATCTATTTTGAGTCAGTTATTCTTAAGATTTTAAATAGTAACTAGACATTTCCTAGAGTTTAGATCAGTAAACAGTTCTTCAGTTTCTCTCAATACAGTGATGATGGGTAAACACTTTTAGTTATCCGTGCAATTTTCTAGCATTTACATGTGATGAAGTGCAGCTACATGAGAGGTTTTTTTGCTTCTATATTTCTTTGAAATTGTTAAAAAAACCACGTACTACTTCTAGCAATGGTTTTATTTCCAAAAATCCCTATATTATAGTGGACAATGTTTGGTTAGAATACCAAGAGACTGATTTAACCAGATGTTACCTGTAGGATGCCTCAAAAGAACAAAATAAATGGAAATGTCTGATTTTATCTCACTGAAGACTTTGAATAGTCTGAGTTATTTCACTTAGGAAAGGAAAATGTATCCTTTATGTTCAAGGAAGTCAGGCTGGAGAACTTATTAATACAATTTCTTCTATTATTGATCAAAGTCGTTTGAATAATACTAGTTTCATCTCCAGCTTTTGAAGAGAGTGGTGCATTACTTCCAGATTTCTTACAAGATGAAAGAATTTGAATGATTTGTTGTTCATGTCTAATATTCTACAAGAATAGCTAAGTGAGAACCTATGAAAACTAAAGAAATTCCGGCTTTATCTAATTAGTATAATGCCTTATATTAATTAACTATTTTTTAATAAAATAAGCATTCTAGGTTTTAGCTACAGATTCTCTTTAAGTGGCAAAAAATGGCAGGAATATATCCCTGCCCTAGCAAAATGCTTATTTATAAGCTTAAATTAAATGTGCTTTGCTTAATCAAATCCAATGACAAATCACTATTAATCCACTGTTGTTATTAACATCACTTGCTTTTCTTAAATTGCAAATGTTACTTCTATTGTCAGCTATTCTAAAGAAACTGAAATACCAGTTAATAATACGACAGTCCTGTCACTCTCGCAAGAGGTAGAACATACCTGATCTTTCTGATGGGGATCTTGGACAGACAGAGTAATGCTTTATGCAGTTAATTCTGGTTTCTAAAATTCTTTGTTTTCTTTATACTCGTAAACATTTTTTTTAATGAAAAGGAAAAGGTTGACAGAAGTGTGCGCTTTGGCAGCAGAGCAAGTGTCAGGCTACTACTGCAAAGTACACTGAAATTTCATGCAAATTAAGTCTTGATGTGAACTGCCTGAAAATTTTCATTTGCTTAACTAAATAATGACCTTCTTTATTTTTATTTTTAATCTTATGTAGGCAACTCTGCAATGCAGAATAAAATATTCAGTAATCAGAACTGCTTTAAAAAACATTATTGATTTTGAATCTCTGACAAATTGAGGGAAAAAAAAAAATCCAGATTTATACTACAATTCTTACCTGTTAGTATTCACACAATTTGGACAGAGATACAGTTTGCAGAACATTTCAGTTTTGGTATGGGAAGATGATCTGAATGATTTCTAAAAATGTCGTTAAATAGAACTCTAGATTATTTTAATTGCTATTCCAAAATTCTTAATTTGGATGTTACACAGTAAACCCATCCAGTAATTGACTTTTTCTGTTTTGAAAAGATCACAGCAGTGACTCTCCTATGGCTGCCCAGGTAAGCTTTCTAGCTTCTCCAGACATCGTATTTTCTTGGAAATTCGTCTCTGCATTTGGAATTGTGGGTGGCCACTAAATCCTCATTATTAGTTGATCAAGAGTAAACTTTATAAAAACTCCAGCGGTAGATTCATAGAAGTCTAGAATTCAGTAAGTCTTTAGATGTATGATTTGTTTCAATGTTGTTGATTTCCTTTGGGTTTGTTTCTTTTTTCAAATGTCTGATGAAATAGTTTAATTTTCAGTCCAGTTTGCCTGTTTGCCTCTGAAGGTGTCACTTCTAGAAGAGATATGATATGAACTTTTCTGTACAGTACAGGACTTTGAAAATTTTGAGGCTGAAGTGATAGCTATCTTACTGTATTAATAGTATTTCATCTGAACAAAGATCTGCCAGCATGAGATGCACAACCATTGTTTGTCCAATGATTGCTTTAAAAAGTTTTTTTTTGGTATTTTCTTTATATATCTTCTGATTTTGCCCTTGTCAGGCAGCCATCACTGTGTGTACAAATGATGTTTCCATATGGATAAAGAAGTGAAATGCATTGTTAAACATTTAAAGAGTTTATAGAGCTTTTCTTAAAAATCCTTGGATGAAATAGTTTAATCTTCAGTCCAGTTTGCCTGTTTGCCTCTGAAGGTGTCACTTCTAGAAGAGATATGATATGAACTTTTCTGTACAGTACAGGACTTTGAAAATTTTGAGGCTGAAGTGATAGCTATCTTACTGTATTAATAGTATTTCATCTGAACAAAGATCTGCCAGCATGAGATGCACAACCATTGTTTGTCCAATGATTGCTTTAAAAAGTTTTGTTTTGATATTTTCTTTATATATCATGTCAAAATGGGGAAAAAAATAAAAAAAGAGTAGCAGAGAGGTCATCAAAGTAGAAATATAAACTGGATTTGTGGTCTGGCACAGAATGCAAGTGTTCCAAAAAAAATATCTAAAAATGATGTGTAAATTGTACTTTTTTCCAAAACACCATAGACAGCAATTAAACATTGTTTTTAATTATTCATTATGTACTAGAAATGTGTGAAGGTTTCATTTCAGATCATTTTAGTAATGAGCATATGCTTGAAAATAAATTAGATGAGTGCCTTAAAGCTAAATTTGAAACTGATGCTTTAAACGGTTGCCTGGTGGGTAAAATTATACCTAATAAAAATGACAGGTATAACTATATAGTTATATTAATGCTAATAATTATTAGCTTATCTCTACCTTTGAGATTTAGTGGGAGAAGACAGTCTTTATTTCTACCAATTAAAAATACATATTTCTAACATGAAATTAGATGACACGTCTCATCTCTTTTTATATTTGGCCCATAATTAAACAGCAGTAAACTCTGAACGTAATTGTATTGTTACATATTGTCCTTGTATGACATGCTATCAAATATTGCTAGCATTTATTATGCTTTCTATTTAAATGTTCTTTAGTGTGCCATTTCCAAAAATAGGATGATATTGCCGATATCATTTAAAGGGTAATTTTAAAAGTATTTTGTTTTCAGGAAAACTATGAGAAATGAGAGGATTATTGGTTAATAATCCATGAGAAACAATGGAAGTTATCCTTGGGTTTTCATACTCTTACCCACACAGTATATGAATGCAGTCTATGTATTTAAAAAAAAAATAAAAAATAGAAGACAGATCAGCCTATCTATTGTGGGGACTCAGCTACTGATTTTTGAATTTTTCCTATTGAAAAGTTATGGAATATGTTATTACAATTTTTACACAAAATCTCATCTAAAAGAAAATGCATATTTTTAAGGGAATGCCTCAATTTGATAAACACAGCCGACCTTAGGAAAGGACTAAAATAAAGTACAAATAAAAATGTTGTCTGAAGGAAATTAAGAGTGCAAACAGAGACTGAGACTGAGACATTCCCAGGGTGTTTCTATGTGTATAACAGAGACAAACATAGATGGCAGAAGAAAATTGGATATGTGGAAACAGATATGTCAAAATCTTAACTAAAATGGGGAGAATTGATCTGCTATGGGATTTAGGGAAGGGGTAAAAGGTTGTTGTCTGTTTTCTGTTATTCAAAAAATAATGATCAATATCCCACAAAATTACCCTCTAAATGCTGATTTATATCTAAGTATTATCAGTGGTGAAACATTCTGGCTGGACAGAGTACTTTTCTATATGTAAGCAAAATTTAAATAAATTCAGTATTACTGAGCAGCTCCTCCCTCAGTGAGTAGATATCAGTGCTAGTATCCCTGTATAACAGGTCAGTTGGAAACAAATAAAAAAACAATCAAATTCACATCTCTAAGATGACTGTTAAAGCAATTAGAAAAGTGTTCACAGAACATAGACTTTTTTGTAAAATAATTAGAAAAGTGTTCACAGAATACAGACTTTGTAATTCTTTTTCACTCTTCTAAAGAAATTAGGAATATGGGCAGAAAGCAAACATTTCTTCCACTTCCACTTCTGCTTCTATCCTAGGGTTACAAAATAAAACACTGGTATGGCAGACACTATTATTTCTTTCTCTTTTCCCTGCTCTTCTATAGATGTATGTGAGCTGAAAAGTTGTTGTTAGAGACTAAGCAGCATTTAATGAAGAGGAGGAAGATAGTGGCATGGTTCCTACACCAACTGCTCCAGTGTGAGATCATCCACAGGGTGCAGGTGGATATCTGCTCCACTCTGAACCTCTGTGGGCTGCAGAGGGACAGTCTGCCTCATCATGGTCTTCACCATGGGCTACAGGGACATCCCTACTCCGGCACCTCAAGCATCTCCTCCCCCTCCTTCTTCACTGACCTTGGTGTCTGCAGAGTTGTTTCTCTTGCATGTTCTCGCTCCTCTCTCTACTCCTGTTCTGCAAAGGGTTTTTTTCCCCCTTCTTAAATATGTTATCACAGAGGTACTACTACCATCACTGATGGGCTCAGCCTTGGCCAGTAGTGGGTTCACCTTGGTGCCATCTGGCATTGGCTGTATCAGACACAGGGCAAGCTTCTAACAGCTTCTGACAGAAACCACTCCTGTAGCCTCTCCGCTACCAAAACCTTGCCACAAAAACCCAATACCCTTCATTAGATCAAGATATCTCTCCTTATATAAGTTGTTTACTATACATAAAACATACATCACTTATTAACATCCTTTTTCCTTAACAATTAGAACTTCTTTCCTTCTAGTTCTAAGAATTTCGGAGATTTTCTAAAATATGTGTGCACATATATAAGCTTAAACTTTTTTCAATCTGTTTTTTTCTTTAAAGAATTTCTAAGAAGTTAGTTTATAGGTCTGTTAGCTCTGTGAAACTAGTAATTTTAAGTAACACTTATTATGTCTCATGAACTTAATACAAGCTGGACAGGATACCTTGTAGTTAAGAAATGACTAATTTTGATTTAGCAGTCAATTTCTGTATATCTGCTAGAACCAGCAGGAATACCATGGGCTGCGCTGGAGTACTAGATGAACAGGTGTCACTCTTTTCTAGGAAATCACTTTCTTCTTCATCTCTCTAGTGTTCTTTAACCAGTGATTCTTTGTCTGACGGAATGTTAGCCACCTCAGCAGCTGTCTATCCTTGTTAATTGAGGAAAACGTTCACTGTAAGCTGAAAGGAAAAGCAGGTGTCTGTTCTAATGAAGATCAATTTATCTCAGGATTAAGACTATGAATAATAGAACACCAAGTTCACCTTCTTCTAGTCAAGATCTTTGGAAATATAATAGACATTTCATCTGACAGGCAGAGGATTGAGGAAAACAAAAGATCTGCTTTGTAAACAGAAACAGTTGTCTGTACACAGCTGAAAGAGACCCAGCCTTACATATGGTGTAAGCCTTGCACAGTGTGATAGCTTTATTCCAAACACAAAGACAACCATATTTGGGGGGAAACTAATGTAGTTGCTACTATTTCTGTGGAAATAACTATTTAAAAAACAGTAATTTTACTCTTTTTATTTCTATGTAACAGATAACAAGCATTCCTAGGACAAGAGTAAAAAGAACTTTATATAATAGGGTTTCATAAGTTTCTGATAGATTTAAATCACTTGAGATTTGGGTACCAGTGACTTTTATTATACATGTAAAACTTATTATAAAGGGAAGTTAATGGTATAATATTTCCCTTTAGAAAGGCATCAGGTTTTGTAAAATAGAACCAGATCAGGGAATGTAATATATTGTTTAATACTTGTCACCTTTCAAGACTTCGTATTTTCAATGTGTTAGGTAAATATTTCACTGTTTTTAAGAGAATTATTTGCCTAAAACATGACTCTTGTCACTTCTCACTGAATTTAACCTCTAACGCTGAGTTTTACTTTTCTGTCTCCATAAAACTGCAGACTAAACTGAAACAGTGGTCTGCTGAGAAATGTACCTAATCTACGTCAAGGAAAATCAAAAACTGATTCAGTTAATAATACTGTATAAAGACAGTACTTCACAAAATCTTCTAAATTGCCCCTTAGCAATGCACTAGCAATCCACACAAAATAATTTTGAGAGCTCCTTTGTAACATAACAGAAGCCCATAGAGGTACTAAATTAATATTTTTATTCCGAGTATCATTAGTTTGCTGGTTTTGCTGGCATTTGAACTTTTCTTGGAATGAAGTCTTATAGTCAATTTCTCTCATTTTCTAAACAGAAAGTGTGTTTTTTCAGTATTTACTACAGTTACTCGGTATTTTCCTTGGTCTTGGAAAATTTTTGCCTTTGTCATTGTTGAGTAAGTGTCTCAAAACTCTGATTTTCAGAGTCTTTATACACATCCGTGTACAAAAATCTAAAATGTAGAAAACTGGAAGCGTACTTTAAAGTTTAGAACTCAAAAAGAACAGTTTAATTAAAATTGTGTCCTCAGCTATAATTTTTATCAGAGCTTGCCTTTTTCAATTTTCTGGTCTGATGATTAAGGAACAGACAGGAAAATTTTGTGGCACTGACTTCAAAATATTTTGAGTTTCATGTATATTTCAACTGCTTGTGTGTTTTCTTTTCTTTTAATGTCTTGGAGTTCTTCCACTATAATTTCTGATGACTCTGTGAAAGCACATAGGGTTTCATTTTTCTGAGTTGCTGAGTACTTTTGCCAGCAGTGAGAGCCGAAAGAAGTACTCAGCTTCTTGCACAAACTTTTAAACAATGTGGAAGAGCAAAAAATACCAAAAAATTCTGCCCTTTGTTATAGCTGGTTATTTTATATCGTGATGATCCTGAATAACAGTGACAATCTGAAAATATATGATTTCAGTATCCTTCAGATTTCATAATTTAAAGATTTAAGACACGTTGAGAGGTTTAAGACTAGGTTTAAGATGCTTCTGAAATAAGGTTGGGGTTTTTTATTTTATTTTAAGGGAATAGGAGCTACAGATCTGTGAAAAGCAACTATTGCCTGAAAATAGTCTATTGACATGCTTTGTGCATGTGTTTGAGAGAATTATTAGATCTTCGTGGCACAAATTGCAAGTTTGCAGTGAACGCAGTCATCAGTACTCAGTGAGTTGTCCTGTCCAAACTCTTGTTCAAACAGTTCACCTGGGAAGTGGTTGCCAAAACAATGAGCTGAATCCGTATCTCGCTTCTTATTACTACAAACTGTAGGTCTGGATTTCTAATGTCTAGTAAATGCGATTCACATGGACATAACTACATCATGTTTTGAAAGAGTTTCACAGAGTGCCATCTCTCCGTTAGATGCATGTGATGGAGTAGCTCAGCTGCATCAGCTATTAAATACCTCTGCATCGGGGGACATACTCATACTAAATGGAGATGCAGAGTCTTTGATTCTTTAATTCCTTATTCCTTTACATTTTTAAAAATATTGACTTTTAAAATAATATTTTTATTTGGTTTATGAGTACAGCTGGCCAGAAAAGTCATTCTTGTTTGATGCAATTATTAAAAATTACCTGGAAAGTAAAATAGCATAATATTGGACACATTTTTGGAAACTGCAGAGTGCACTGCACATTTTTTTTTCACCTGCAGATCCTGCTGCACCACAGGATGAGAGAATATGTGAAACATGAAAATCTAAACAATGTAATCTGACTGGGTCTTGATTTTGAAAAAAAAAAAGCCTACTAAAATTAAGGTAATTGACAGGGATTTGACAAGCAAGAAGTCAATCTTATCTAGTATATGTACTTGCTCTAAAAACAAGCAGAATTGTGATATTCAGAGCATGAATTTCAGAGTTCTTCCAAAGACTATCATTATTTGTATTGCTATCTGATAGAGACTTCTGCCTCTCATATAATTTACGACATGAAGACAAGAGCAAACAAATGTTTCATGTGATGAAAATTTAATTAGTATTGAAAAAAGTATTGCAATTTATTTAAGAGTTAAGATATAAACTGCCTGTCCTTTAACGACTTGGTATCCTTACTGATAACTATCTTTTGAGTTTTCCCAGAAATGTTGCCAAATCTAGTTCTGCTCTGGTATTTTTTTTTAATTTTTTTTTTTTTGTGATGTCCCTGTTGCTTTAATTTCACATCTCACAGTCTCTGTAACTTCCTGAATGGCACGAATTCTTTCGTCTTTCCTTTTTAGTTATTGTTTTGCTAAATAGTCTCTGATCTGTAATTGATGTTTACAAAAATAACAACTTAAAGTTTTGTTTAGTTGTTTCATTACACTATGGTATAGATTTCTAGGATAATGGAAACATTTCAGCACTCTATTTCAGGGATCTATTTTCATTATATGCTAATGTTTTGCATAAAGCATCCTATTTACTTGTTGTTGAATGACAAACAGCTTCTCAAGTATGCATGACTGACTTTCTTCTAAGGATATTTAAAATTCCTTAGAAGTAGATCCTTACATGAATAGATCTCCTCAAGTAACTCAATGAGGGGAAAAATCGCCTTACTGTATATTTACAGTTTTGGTAGTTTTAGTAATACTTTATCAAATTTTGTTTTCTTTTGCTTTTTTGTTTGTTTTTTTTTTCTTCTTCATATCAGTACTTAACAATTGCTGGTTGAAGCTAACCACTTTACTCAAGCAATTTATTTTTTCTTTTTCTCTCTTTAAGTAGTTATGTCTTTCTCATATGGTAACAGTAATAGTAAGCCAAGATTTAACTCCTGGGAAAAAATTAATTAGATGTTGGAGAAATGAATCAGGGGTTAAAAAACTTAAATTTCTGAGCTCATGTTCTTTCCCAGGACTCAGTAATGAGTCAAATTAATTTGGTGTAAAATGTGTTGTACTGGTTCAGGACTTGCATGTAATGTATTCTAACTTGCATCAGGCTGTTGCAGATATTTCTCTGAGGTTTTCCAGGGTTGATTAGGAGATTTTTTTTTTTCTCCCTGCTTCAGTCAGTGCTGCATTAGATGTATCATCATGAAACAGTTAAAACATCATTAATAACTACAGATGTTTATTAAAAATATTCTGAATATGAAATCTTAGCAGCTGCTTTCTACAGGCCTACTAAGCTCAGAAGCTCAGTGATTGTAGATCATAAAGAAAGAACGACATGGCTGACTAAACCTATCGTATTTGTGAGATGTTTTGTTTATACTCTCCCAGTGGTACCTTCCAGTTTTCTAGACTTTAGTCTTCTGGGGTATGATGCCAGAGCATTCTACATCCATATTGCTTCAAGGCAATGTTTAGTTACGCCGGCAGATCTCTAGGGGAGACCTTAAGTATTTTAACAAAGTGTATTACTATATCAGGGTCATGGATATTCATAAGAATATGTAGATTGGTGCACTCTATAGAAAAATGCTCATGCATAAGGATCAAGAGAGTACATGTCAAGACCATCAACAATTAACTGATTTAAAGTAGACTAATTTGGACTAAGAGACAAAATCTATTCTCACACTGATTGAGGATGACGGTTGCACAGAGTTTTTGTGTCTACGCATATTTATCTAGTTGTGTCACACATACTGGAATCAAAGGAAAAATTAAAATGAACTTTGACTGTATTGTGTACTTAATCCACATGAAGTGCAACAGCGACATTTTAATAATGTTCACTGTATCCAGTTCCAATAATTAAAAGACAGGAAATTCACACTATATTGCCAGACAGCAGGAATGGCTTTCTTTAGCAAGTGCTTGGTGAGGAACAGATTTTGATTTTGGTTTTGGTTTTGTATTACAGTGAAGGAATACTGTAAGAACTCTTTGGAATAACTATGCCCCAGTTCTAAGACTCTTCCAGAGTTATTACTGTTTTAGGATATAAGATCTCAAATTTTATCCTGAGGCCCTAGAACACCCTTACCTTAATCTTGCACTACATTGAATATATGCTCTAAAACATCTTCACTATCTTCTCTCAGTTATGTTAGTTTTGCCTACAGCAAAACTGAGCTGGCTCCCTGAAAGTGTTTCTTTTTTTAAAAACCTTTTAATGTTTCCTTTTTGTTCTTTTAATGCTGCACCTTATATCCATGTTTTCTTAGACTAGTTTTATGTGAGATTCTACCCTGAGTAATATAATTCATCCAGTAGGTGAAATTAACTCCCTGACAACTTGCACAGATTAAACTACCTCTACTAATCACAGCCAACAAACACAATAAATCAAGAATAGAATTAGACCTGTAAAATCTTCTCTCACCTAGAACAGATTTATAAACTTAATGATTTATTTATTTTCCTGTGTGAAGTTTCTGATTTTGTTTTAAGGTTAATTTCAATAGACTTGAAAGACTTTAAGACATTGATTATTGAGAGTTTTGGAGTCCAAGTTATTAGTGAGATGTTTCTTTGCAATTCTTCTTGCTACTGTGACTCAGACTACTGCTGAATGAACACTGTCAGAGAATGGCTGGAAAATAATAAATTAGTTAAATCCTGTTCAACATTCAAATAATTTGAAATTAAATTTATCTTTCAAACTTCTACAGCATGCTGCAGGAGTTGCTTTTCATCTTGTGTATTTTTCTTTATCTGTCTGTAAACTAGATGATACACAATCCATTTTAAAGTACGTGTAACAGTGATATTTTTTACATCTACCAGATGTTTCAAACTGTGAATGAAATCTACCAAACTGTGGAAATATGAAAACATGCCATTGAACTCAACAGAACCTACTTCACAAGCTACTTAGCCACTCAGTGCTGGCCGAGATGTTAGTCCCTGCCTCTCACAGGGACAAATAATAGTTTACTAGCACACAAAAAAAAGGATTGTTTTTGTTTTTGTTTTTTTTTTGTCTGAAGAATGAAAGATTGTCACTGAAAGCTTACTGACACTTTCACAAGGAGATTTGACGAAGATATAAAAACTGTGTTCAAAATTATAGGTTTTGTTTCACTGTAACATGAAAATATGCTGGTGAAGACATGCTTACAAAACAAACAAAGCACTGGAGGAATCTTAGTTATCATCAAATCCAGTCTTTTACTGTGGCTAGCAACTACTAACTTTTTTCCTAATTATTTTAACCCTTATTTCATTTAATAAATTACATCATTAATCTTACACTTCCCTGTTTTCAGTAAAAGATTATGTTCTTTTAAGATTAATTTTAAAAGCTTCAAAAGAACTTAATGTATGTAAACTGAAAAAAAACGTATTTTCTATGTGTGCAACTTTTTATTTCCTGCTTCTTTTCATTATATGATATTTTAACATAACTTACTTATCTAATATAGCTAATCAGTGCAGAATCTAGAGAAATATTTCACTTCTGGTGCCTGGCAAATAGTTGGATGCAAGATATGTTAGCGTTGCTTATTTAGCATGGACAACCAATTAATAGTGATGTGATCTTTTTCTTTCTTTACACCATTGTCATTCAGAAGTGCATCTCTCAGGAGCATCTCGAGTTCCTTGAGAGCCTCCACTGAAAAAAATATTGCCATTTTTAAAGAATACGCTGAAGTAGAGCTTTTGATAAATGAATACCTTTTATCAGCCTTGCTCTCTGAGAGCCATTAGGAAGGTTTGATACTGTGTATCATTTAGGGTGCTTATGATGTAGAAATACACTGAAATAAATATAACACTGAACTCCAAGCTAAATTATAGGCCTACTCCTTTGTATATAAAGGTAATATGATATAAAGAGGTCACAAACAAATAAATAATGTAGCACTATAGAGTGCTCAGAATGGATTGTCTATGAAATGCAGTGAATTGACAAAGGTACTCAGTTGTACTCAGTTCAGTACACAGTGAGATAAAGCATCTCTGTGCTTCTCTAAATCCTTTTATCTCCACTACAAAAGGGAGAAAATCCACTTATTCTTGGGGTACACAGATTATTTAGGCATGTAAAGTATTATAACTAGAGCATCTTTCTTTTGGCGATTTTAGAGACCTCAACATTTTCATACAGTTGAGATAAACTACATGAAAACCAGGCACAAATATTTATCTGCAAGACTTTTTGGGCTACAGTGTGATCGGAAGAGTTGTAAATAATTAGTGAAGAATTCAGAGAAGGATTTTTGCATTTAGGAGGAGACTGATACTGATAATATAACAAAAACCAGAGTGCTAAAAGTGACATAGCTTTCGTAATTGGGAACCTATGGGTCAATTAGAAGTATAAAAAATATTTTGTTTGAGGAGTTTTCATGAAACACAAGAAAGATGTCTCCAAGATAAGTGAAGAATAGAAGATAAAGCTGACCCATAACTGAGGTGGGAAGACAAGTGTATAAAAAGAAAGATGGTGGTGGTCGCTGGACAGGTGGCAAATGAGTGAAGTGCTCATGCTGCCTCTAATCTTTCCAGAAGAATTTTGAGGGAGGAGAAAAAGAAAATTGTCTGAGAAGGAAATGATGAATGACAACTGATATAGATCTTCCCTTAGAGGCTTGACATTAATGAGCTCGTAATGGGCTTATTAGACCAACTTATCTTTTGCTGAAATAAGTAAAGTTAAACAGTTATGCTAATAAGCAATAGAATATCAGGACAGATTAAAAAGGGAAGAGTCAAAAGTAAAATACGGAACTCTGCATTTCTAGTCAGTTATAAGCAGTCTGACCACAAAACAGATATAATTTAGGATTGGGGGACCTCGATATTTTCAGTGTATCTGGTTTGAAAACTAAATTATCTCCTCTACGATGATGTATTTCTTAAACAATCAGCAGTCCTGGTTAACAGGAGAGGTCCCGGAGGACTGGAAGCTTGCCAATGTGACACCCATCTTCAAGAATGGCCGGAAAGGGGATCTGGGGCACTACAGGCCTGTCAGCCTGACATCAGTGCCAGGGAAGATTACAGAGTGGCTCATCTTGGGTGTGCTCACAAAGCAAGTTCAGGATAACCAGGGGATCAGGCCCAGCCAACATGGGTTCATGAAGGGCAGGTCCTGCTTGACCAACCTGATCTCCTCCTATGATCAGGTGACCCGCCTAGTGAATGAGGGAAAGGCTATGGATGTTGTATACCTGGACTTAAGTAAAGCATTTGACACAGTCTCCCACAGCATCCTGCTAGAGAAGCTGATGACTCATGGGATTTACTCTCCGCTGGGTTAAAAACTGGTTGGCTGGCTGAGCCCAGAGAGTTGTGGTAAATGGAGTTAAATCCATTTAATAAACGGTATCTGGTCACTAGTGGTGTTCCCCAGGGCTCAGTACTGGGGCCGGTCCTGTTTAACATCTCCATCAATGATTTCGATGAAGGGACTGAGTGCACTCTCACTAAGTTTGCAGACGACACAAAATTAAGTGGGAGTGTTGATCTGCTTGAGGGCTGGAAGGCTCTTCAGAGAGATCTAGATAGGTTGGATCAGTGGGCTAAGACCAATTGTATGAGGTTTAATAAGGCCAAGTGCCAGGTCCTGCACTTTGATCGTAACAACTCCATGCAAACATACAGGCTTGGGGATGAGTGGCTGGAGATCTGCCTGGCAGAGAAGGACCTGAGTGTGGCCAACAGGACTAAAGAAGTGATTGTGCCCTTGTACTCGGCACTGGTGAGACCGCACCTCGAGTACTGTGTCCAGTTTTTGCCACCGCAGTATAAGAAGGACATTGAGGTGCTGGAGTGGGTACAGAGAAGGATGACAAAGCTGGTGAAGGGTTTGGAAAATATGTCTTATGAGGAGAGGCTGAGGGAGCTGGGATTGTTTAGTCTGAAGAAGAGGAGGCTGAGAAGAGACCTCATTGCTCTCTACAGCTATCTGAAGGGAGGTTGTAGTGAGGCGGGTGTTGGCCTCTTCTCCCTAGTAACTAATGATAGGACAAGAGGTAATGGCCTCAAACTGTGCCAGGGAAGGTTTTGATTGGACATTATGAAGAATTTCTTTACTGAAAGAGTGGTTAGGCATTGGAACAGCCTGCCCAGGGAAGTTGTGAAGTCCCTGGAGGTGTTCAAAGGGCGATTGGATATGGCACTTCAGGGTATGGTCTAGTGATCGTGGAACCATTGAGTAGTAGGTTAGACCTGATGATCCTAGAGGTCTTTTCCAACCTTAGTTATTCTATGATTCTATGATTCTATGAAAGAAGCACAGAATATAGTTATATATGAGCATACACATTCACATAAACTTATTGGAAACATTTATAGTTTTTGTAGTAAATATAAAAGGTTATGACACTCTTTTCCCTTTAACAGAGGTTTGCCTGTTTTTATAGCTGAGAAACTGTTATGTTAGACATTTGTTTTGTCTCTTGAAGGCAAGCATGACAACATAAACCAAATGAATGGCTTCAATACTATACGTCATAGGACACTTGCCACCAAAGTACTCCTTACTGGGTAGTGCAGGGGGTTGGAGGAAGAGTTTTTGTTTGTTTTAAGATTTTGACAATATAATTAGCTTTACAAAAAGTCTGATCTACATTTATTTCTGCTCTGTTGCCATCTATCAAATCACACACTTCAATAGCTGAATTTTAAACTAAAATAAGGTAATGAAATGAAACCAGCACTTTAATCATAGAACTGTAGAAATCATAGAATCATAGAATACCTTGGGTTGGAAGGAACCTCTAAAGGTCATCTAGTCCAACCTCCCTGCAGTAAGTAGGGACATTCTCAATTAGATCAGGTTGCTCAGAGCCTCATCAAGCCTGACCTTGAATGTCTCCAGGGCTGGGGCCTCCACCAACTCCTTGGGTAACTTGTTCCGGTGTTCCACCAAGATGAAGTTTTAATTCATTTTGGCTTGTTGTTTAAGACGAGGCTTGACTAGGTTTTATCTTTGAAGGGTTCCACTTAAAATGTGTTATGGGATAGCTGGATCCAGGCCTCCTCTGCCTGGATGACCTGATGCCTTACTGCAGTGTTTTCTAGGTCTTGCTTGGAAGAAAGCATGTGGGAAAAAAAATAGCCTGGATCTAGTAGTCATGGAAATATTGAGGACCATGGCCGTAGACAAGGAATTCCTGAACCTGGCATACTGTTACTGCCCCACCGGGAACATAACACCCCAGGATTCAAGGTTCACAGTTTGAATGACCTGATAAAGTTACAGGGCTTCTATGTGTTCTCATGGAATCACCAAATGACTGAGATTGGCAGGCATCTCTGCACATCCTCTAGTTCAACACCACTGCTCATATCAATATCAGCTAGAGCAGGTCACTCAGGGTTTCAACTATCAGTTTTCAAATATCTCCAGGACTGGAGACACCACAGCTTCTCCAGGCAACCTGGTCCAGTGTTTGACAACCCTCACAGTTAAGTCTCTTCTCACACTTAAATGGAATTTCCTGTATTTCAATTTGTGTCTAATGTTTTTCCTCCTGTCACTGAGTTCCACTGAGAAGAGTCTGGCTCTCTTTTCTCTACACTCTTCTACAACATGTTCATACCTTACTGCTTGGTATGCCTTCTTTTGCAAGTTGTGCTGCCACCAGTCTATATAGCAGGAAGAATGGCAATTCTTCCAGTGCTTCCTGCTGCAGAGCTTTAACTTAAACATGGAAGACCTGGGTTTCTTTGGACAAACTAGATAAGTGACTGGAAAATGCTACAACACTTAATCATGAAAAGTCTGAGAGGAAATTATTGCTTCATTTAATTTTGACTGAAATTAATTAATTAAAACAGAATATCTTAAAAATCTACAGATGGATCACAACCTTTACTAGTAAATTCATTCGTAATGAATTCTCTAGAGACTTGTAATTGATACAAAAAATTTAATTTAAAGTACAATTAGTTGTACTGGAAACATATCATAAATATTGTTCTTTCTGTGAATGCTACAGGCACTCTACTACCATGAGAGTTCATCTTGAGTGATTTTAATTGCCTTAGTTGAAGAATATATCTCATAAAGTTCATTTGTAGTTCTAAAAGATTAAGTCTGACTTTTCAGAGGTTACAAGCATTTCCAATAAAGTTGTTTGTTTAGGGGAACTCTTATCTGTTAAAAGACCGAGTCATGCACTGAATGAAAACTGTGGGAGAAGATTTGTAAATGGAGTAAGAGACAACTGAGTGTTAACACACTTGATATACAGCTGCAGGAGCCAATTTGTGTAATAGGGTCACTATGTTAGGAGTGCAGAACGAGGATGCCATAATAGGAAATGTGTTTCATGCTGTAAGGATATGCTGGGATTTTTGTATTCAAATACTTTTCAGTTAATGCTTTGAAAAATATGTAATTGTTTTTAATTTTTTTTTTTTAATTGTCATTTCAATCTGGGCTTTTTTTTTCTTTTCTTATCAGTGTGGTCACAGTTGCTACCATTTTATTTCTAATATAGTCATTAATTTTGGCTTGTTGTTTTAAGACCACGTTAAGAGTTACATCCACGCTTGCAAAATGGCTATGCTAATTTGCATCTTGGACACGTTTTCTATTTGAATGCTGATTAGCATTGTGTTGTATTTTTATTTTACTTCTCTCCGTTTAATTTTACCAGATATCACTGAAAGTGAGATATAATATGCTTAACTTCCAAAACTAGAGTGAACTCCTGGCATTCAGGAGGTATGACTTTGGCACTGAAAGCACACGTGTTTATAGAATAGGATTTATAATGGAACACACTTGTTTATATTTGTTAAATGAATATTTATTAAATGCTTTTTCAAATTTGGAAGATGTTTACTGCAATATCTTTAGCTTGGTATTAATCGCTGTGCCATATGCCTGTATATTTCTGAACCAGGTGGCTGGCAATCATGTATAGCAATCTCCAGATGAGTAGTGGTTCAGTGAGAGGAATAAAAAAAAATATCTCTTTTAATGTGCACACACTACTATGTGCAATTGCTGGTTTCTTTTTTGACTTTCTTTTTCAGTTCCAAATATGATTTGAGTATCAAATATCCTATTCTTAAATGATTGCTCAGTATTGGATAACTAGAATGTTTTGAATATATGACTGAAAGACAGGTGTTACTAAACAAAGAACATCAATATATTATCCTCTCTGCAGTGCTGGTTAAGTTGCTAGTACTTAACATCTCTTGCAAGAGTACACAGACTAATATGTACTGTATCATGTATTTCTTTAAATTGGCATGCATCTCTTTAGTCAAGAATACACCTGTTTCCATAAATATTACTTTGTCCCACCAATTCTTCTGAAGAAAGAACTTTTTCATAATATCAATTGATCAGAAACTGCACTTCACATGTATAATTTTTTTTCAGTCCAACTTATATGTTCTTCCCAGAGACTCCTAAAAATAACTGCAGCCAATATAGAGTTGGTCTAAGGTTTTTCAAAGACTTTGACATAATCTCTGACTTTATATGTACTAATCTTTCCCTCACAGTTTCTAACGGTAAAGAAAGTGGTACGATGTTTTTCAGTGGTTTTTTTTTTAAAGTTTGTCTCTCAAGTTATCCTTTTTGAGTTGCTCAAATGTATTAGTATGTGCCTTGTTTATATATATAGAAATATTATGTATAACGTGAATCTCTAAAGCAAATTTTTTCCTAAGTGTCCAAAAAAAAAAAAGTTTGCATTCTTTCAGTGGGAGAGTCATACTCTTAAGTCAAAGTACCTGGAGTTGTTTTCCTCAAAGTTTGAGAATTCAAAGTGACACACATCGTTTACCTAATTTGGCCTGTCATCTATTTTTTTTTTTTATACAGACATAAATATGTTTTCAAGAACATGGAGAGAGACTGTAAATCAGAGAAGAATCGTGGTTTTATTTCAGTCATAGATCTTGAACTTGCATAAACCCTATTGTTAAAGAGGGAAGTATTTTACGGATAAATGAGCTAGTACTGGTACATGCATAGGCTCTTTTAAGACAGACTCGCATACTGGTTTTGTTTTGACGTTGTTTTCTTTTAAGCAGATCCACTTTAACATAAAGTCTGCCTTTAAGGCTCAGGGCAAGATCCACAGAGCAGGATTTCTATGAGCCCCCTCTTGCCCTCCCTTTCCCTCCGAGGGGAGAAGAAAAAGGGGAATAAGGAAGAAAATGTCTCACTCAAAACTAGAAGATAAGACTGTAACAAATTTCATGAGTAACACAGATGAACGGGGAAAAGGAATATTAAGGGAAGAAGGATATACAACTATATACAAAAGAGCAGGTGGAGCCTCGCCCTGCTGGGCTGAGGTGCGGTCGCAGCAGCAGCAGAGCCCGGGAAAGAAGATCCCCCCCCCGGCCCTGAGCTTCCTGTCTCTTACCGAGTGTGGCAGGGAAGGGGAGGTAAAGACAGCTGCCCTCTGACCCCTCAGGGTCCTGGGTTTATTACCTGTACCCCCCCTACTCACTCTGTTAACCCTTAAAACCACAATCGGTTTGCTAGTACAACAGTTTGTTTATCATATTACCTGTTGCTATTCGCCTGTGCTGTATACTTTGGCAAGAAACTTGTAGAGACTTACACTGTCCGATACTGTCACATGAGCCTATGTTTACTTGTTCCAAGACGATTTTCTCCATGAAAAGTGATGTTCATCATCCAACTGGTGAGTAACGGCTGGAAAAAATTTAACCTCCTCTGTGAGATGCTGATATTAAAGGTGCTATTAAAGAAAATGCTAACTGCAGGTCAGGAGGAATGTCTTATGTAACCCTTGTCACAGAAAAAATGTCTGAAGTTTGTCTCTTAAAGGCACCTACACAAATTCAGCTCAATGGCAGACACATTTTAGGCATGTTTAAACAAGAAAGAAACAGCTGAATTATGCACGTATTCTCTTACTGTGTTACAGTAATAAATGTTTGATACACCTCTTCAGAATCAGATATTTTGCACTTTTTTTTGTGGGAATTTGTTCTGAAAATAGGTTTTACATTCTGTTCTGAAAGCGATTTTACATTCCTTACAATCTAAAGAAGAGTATGAGAAAGGG
Organism: Baryphthengus martii; assembly: GCA_013396935.1. Lineage (NCBI taxonomy): Eukaryota > Metazoa > Chordata > Aves > Coraciiformes > Momotidae > Baryphthengus > Baryphthengus martii. Next base: position 45,119 of record VWZK01015091.1, read on the forward strand.
CTAGGCATAGCTAGACAATAATGGTTCTTGCTAATTTATCATGGTATTCAGGAGTGTTCGCTGTATCTCTTCTATGAGATGGAATATCAAATATGCAAACTGAGCCTGAGACATAATAGAACTACTGAAATTTAAGATTTTAACCATTTAGATTGTTTCATTAAGTGTAATAGTGATATTTCTGTGAATGCTTTTGTCTGTAGTGTGTAGTATATAAATGTTAGCCCCAACAGGGGATAAGAACTTTGAGGAGTTCAAGTTCTCCTCCAAAATTCTTCCTTGTTTTCTCCTGAGATCCTGTGAGAAATCCAAATTGAAAGTACCTGAAGCACTCTGGATTTATGTTATCTCTTAATTGCCTTTTACAAGCTTTGAGACTTTTTTTTCGAATGGTGTCTCTTGCTATGCTCAACAAAACTCTTAAACTAGACTTTAAAGGGCAATGTAGAGTATTCTCTTACAGAAAATAAGTTAGACTATGGTACTAGAAAATTCAGTAAATTTTGTTACATCATTCCCCTCATTAGATTTTGTTTTATTATCACTGGGTGTAGTAGACTGAGCTGTAATATTTCAGCTAAATCCTTTTACTAGATTTGAACTGTTAGAAAATAAATATATTCCTGCCTGAATGGTCTATCAGCTCATGGAAAGTTGAATCTTTATCCATTATGCCCTCATTTTTCAATCGAGATAGTTTTCAAGCTCTGAAGTTTAGAAAACATCTATTAAAAGAGCACCATGTATCATATGCTCACATGTCATATTTAAATTCTAACACCATGCTTTAGTGGAAAGGCAACTGCTAATAGATGAGAAGCAATTAAGAGCAGCTTAGTTCATAGCTTTCCATGATTCTTAAATATCTGAGTCCTTCTCTGCTATAGAGCAGAAGTATTTTTCTCCCCAAACAACACCTTAAATTTAATTTCTATTTTTGGGAACAAACTAAAAAGAACAATTTGCAGAAAGAACTACATGATCTTTAGAGGTCCCTTCCAACTCAAACCATTCATAATTCACAACGATAATTCTATCATTCTCATAATTCTAAATGGACTATGTGCAAGTGTTTATTGCTTAGATTACTAAAACACTTCATCACATAAATGAGAAACAAAAAATAATACACAGCCATGGTTCTGCACTATTTTGTTTTGAAAAAAAGGATCATTCAAATGTTTGCACTTTTACAGCTTTAATCTTTATGTGCATATAGAAGTGTCACTGCTTCACTGAAACAATAATTTGCATTTGAATTCTCCCAGAAGAGTCACCATATGTAAGGAACGCAAATTCTGTGGTTCTGCCCACAGAATATCCATTTACTCGCTGAAAAGTTTTTCTCCTTGTGGATTACTTGTTCACAATATGTAGATAAACCCATGTTAGCATCAGAAAAGAGAACGTTAACTTGACCAATTCAGCTATTCTGTACACAATAAAATGATTTTGTAACGTGAACCACTGGATAAAAGAGAGAGAGAAAAAAAAAGTATTCTGAAATATTTACGTGGATTTCTTTTTTTCTTTGCAGACTCTGTTTTGTGAAGCAGCTCTAGCTTGGATTTTATGTGACCTTGACACTTATTGTCAAGCCTTTCAGATAGCTGCTACATTTCACAGGGTTAAAAGGTAAGAGAAATTTTAAACATTAATCACTTCAAGCAAACAGAAACCTCTGTATTTAGTAGGCATTGTGGTTTATATTATGTGTTAAAACGTTTGACATCTGTAAGGGGAGGGGCTCTTTGTAGTCTCTTTCGAAATGTACTGCTTCGTTTAATTTTTTTGTGGTATTTTCTAGAGTTGTAAGTTAAGGAAAACAAACACCTACAGAAAGGAAATAGAGAAGTGGAATTGCAAATAATTTTTTCTCTATATGACTCACGATCATTAAAACAAGAATTCAAGTTTTCAGATCTACTAGATGTGACATGAGGGCAAATGAAAAGCTCTGTATAACTAAGAAACCTGCTTCATCTGTGGCTTTACAAATAAGATGAGTGTAGCTCTCCTTTGATTTTATTTGCTTGTTTGGGGGATTTTTTTTTTTTATTTTATTTTATTATTTATTCCTTCCTTAAGCAGGAAACAAAGAAAAAAAGACTGGTCAACCTTAATTGAAATAATCAAGCGAAAGCGGAAGAGCTGAATAAACAAAAGGCTGACAAAACTGTCATGTCAGCGCTTGGTCATTTATATGATGCTGGATGTCCTTCATGAAATAAGCTTCAGTAAAACCAGTGTCATCAAGTATATTGATTTTGCTAGACAGAACAGAGAAAGAATATCTATATAAACAGTCCTTTACACTAAACATAATATGCAAAATGCTTACTTAAAACATTACTGCAAAGAATAATTAAATGAATGCTATATAAATCATCATTTCTTTTATCTCTCAGAAAGCCATTATTCATCCTTTACATACTTGTGGGTCAGATATTGCCTCAAGGAGAAAGAAAGCTCATGAATAATTTAAAAACCACCGTTTGTGTTTCTTACGAGAGCAGTAAGACGAGCTTTCAGGTCTGGTTTTAGACAACATATTCCAAGGAGTATTGTTTATTAAAAGAGGACTTTTCTCTTGTACTGGGGTCCTCAGTACAAGAAAGACACGGACATTTTAGAGAGGATCCAAAGGAGAGCCATGAAAATGATCAGACTGAAACACCTCTCCCATGAAGAAAGGCTGGCAGAGTTGGGGTTATTCAGCCTCAGAATAAAAGCCTTAAGGGTGACCTTATTGGAGCCTCTCAATATGTTAAAGAGTGGTTATAAGAAAGATGGGGAAAAACGTTTTACCAAGACCTATAGTGATAGGACAAGGGGTGATGATTTTGCATTGAAAGAGGATGGGTTTAGATTGTACATAATGAAGTAATTTTTATATGATGGGGGTGGTGAAACACTGGAACA
>VWZK01015093.1:0-24776 GCA_013396935.1 Baryphthengus martii
GTGAGGTTTAGGTCACACATGAGGAAAACTTTCTTCTCTGAAAGGGTTGTGAAGGCCTGTGCCAGACTGCCCAGATCAGTGGCGGAGTCCCCATCCCTGGAGGGATTTTAAAACCATGGAGATGTGATGTTGAGGGACACAGTTTAGTGGTAACCCATCAGTGTCGGGTTAACTGTTGGCCTTGATGATCTTAAAAGTCTTTTCCAACCAAAACAATTATATAATTCTATGATAGTTACATGAAAATGAGGTGATGACCCACTATGGCCCATCACAAAAAGCTCTTAGAGTTATGACCCTCTGCAGAAGTACAAGCAGGATAGGATTGAGTGAGGTCTGCACATTTCACCTGGTGCTGAGGAACCTCTAACCAGGTGCTGGATTTTAATATCTAGGTTTAGAAGAACTTTTCTGAAGCTGGGCATTGGTGGTTGAAGTGGATTAAAACTGGGAAAATATTTTGGGGCTCTTTGCACCATTGTGGATTGGTTTACATTCTCATCTACAGGCAGATATTTGGGTGGGACGTCTACTCCAGAGCCAGATACGAGCTAGATCTCGCCTTCCTGAGCAGTGGAAAAACATGTCAATTGCAGTTTTTTGGTGATCCCTGTGGGCTTGGCTGAAGACAAGTTACTAGTCACACAGAAGGACACACCAACACATGTATGGTTGTGTAAGATCAAAGATGTCTTGTTGGAAGAAGCAGGAGGCTTCAGTCATGTGTTGAGGCAGTATGACTGAGCATCATGTGCCTCTTCACAGATCAAGGCAGGTATAAATGTCTGGAGGACAAAATCTACCAGATCCCTCCTAAATAAAGTGTTGAGCTGTAACAGTACTAAACATCACATGCAAAAATAAATCTTCAAAAACACATATGCCCAGAAGACAAACATGAAGTTTGCCACGGGCTGTAAATGAAGCACCAGAAGCTGTATTTCCTTTTTTTTTTTTTTTTTTATTTTGTTGGGTTTCTCCACAAACTGAGTCACACCGTGTCACAATGATCAGCTTACTGTCCCCATTTAGCTCTCCAATGAGGTGTGAATACTTTAGCTCTGATGCACAGTCCGTTTTCACCGGTGTTTCATCTGCATTTCATCATACTGGGAGAAGTGAGTCTTTGGGCATTTCTGAGGACTGCTGTGAAGCCAATAGGCATGTTTCCTCATCGTTGTGTCGTGTGGTGAGATGGGGTTCGTCTTTCATACAGTGCCTATCCAATTTGGGGGAGTCAGGGAGTGAGTATGAAGAAGTGTATTGTTAGGCAGGGCTTGGTTTGTGACTCTGACACTGGCAGGAATACCCGGGCTTGAGTAGAGGCTGTCTCATGGGTGCACAGAAGCAGTCGGCTAATTAAGGGTAGAAAACCCTTTTTAGGATTTTCCTTTTCACACGTTTTGAAAGGGAAGCAGCCAGGTTTATCCCTGACACACCTTTTATATTGTGAACAAGGTGACTGACACCAGCACAGTGAAACAGAGAGAGGAATACCAGAGGTAACTGTGATGAGCGGGTACCACCAGCTCGGCAGGACAAACACAACCCGCAGATCCTTCTTGTGGTTAAAATCCACTGCTGCCCTTGGATCCATGGCCTTAGGGGAAGAATTTTACCAATCTTCCACGTTGTAATCAGCCTTGGGGTGTAACACCCTGTCTTGGCAAAGCGTTTCCTCTGTGCCACATGAGCTGCCCTTTTGCCTTTAGTCGTTTGAGAAAGAGTGGCTGGTGCGGCAACACGGCAGCAGGTCTCTGTAAAGCAAAGTATCTTAATTTTATCCTAAAATTGACTATAGCTTAATTTAGAGGAGAAATAAAAAGAGTCAGCTTGCGTTCTTTCAAAGAAGCCGATGTGCTCCTGGAGAGCTGCCTCCTCTGTTCTCCTTTCAGAGCATGTCCTGGTCTCTGCTCCTCTCTCAGGGAAGCTCCCTGTTCATTAAGCCCCGTCCTTTCTGAGGCTAATGCAGCTCGATGATGTCTTTGCACAAAAGCTTGCTTTCATCTCAGACCATACTCATACAACCGGGCTAAACTACCACAGATGATATAACCCTGGTTCTGAAAAGCTGTGCTGGAATAACAGGGTCCCTAAAGCAATTTAGCTCTGCCCCAAGCAGGGCTGGAAGAGTCAAGGCTTCATTTATCATACCTTCAAGTACCTTATCTTCCAATACCTTGCCGGCTGCTGCATGTGGCTGCCGCAGTGCTCCTGCTGGTTTGGGATTTGAGCCTCTCTCCTCTGCTCAGTGGTTGATAGCCTGAGCTTGGCTCATTCCCAGCAGGCTGGGCAGGACGATGGCGGAAGCAGTCCTCTGTTTGGCCGTTAGATCTGTCCAGCCTTCCCATCATTTGATCACAGGCCATGTTCTGAAACCGACTGCCTTCTTCCTCCTGAGACCATGTGGCCCCCCAGCACGTGAGGTCCCAAAAACTGCAGGTGAGGCGTTCACTCACCGATGAGAGTATTAAATGGGGGTACTGCAAGCCTTTGGTGTATTGCAAGGCCTTAGTATGGCTTCTACTAGAAATGGTGTGCCCAGCAGGATTAGGGCAGGGATCGTTCCCCTGAACTGGGCACTGCTGAGGTTGCCCCTCAAATCCTGGGTTCAGTTTTGGGGTCTCTCACTCCCAGAAGGACATTGAGGGGCTGGAACATGGCCAGGGAAGGGCAATGAAGGTGGTGAAGCGTCTGAAGCAGAAGGCTGGTGAAGAGCAGCTGAGGGACCTGGGTTTGTTCATCCTGGAGAAAAGAAGGCTCAGGGGAAACCTTCTCACACTCAACAACTCCCTGAAAAGAAGTTGGAGCCAGGTAGGGTCTGGCTCTTTTCCCATGGAACAAGCGATAGGACAAGAGGAAATGGCCTCAAGTGAGGTTTAGGTCACACATGAGGAAAACTTTCTTCTCTGAAAGGGTTGTGAAGGCCTGTGCCAGACTGCCCAGGTCAGTGGTGGAGTCCCCATCCCTGTAGCGGTTTCCAAGCTGTGGAGGTGTGGTGCTGAGGGACATGAGTTAGTGGTACCCTGGCAGTGCTGGGGAAATGGTTGGCCTTGATGATCTTAAAGGTCTCTTCCAACCAAAATCATTCCACGATACTGCAAATGCCCTATGATAGTCAGTCTACTGTAACGGACCAGTATAGATCACTATATACCTCTTCACTGATTACCATTGCTTTTTATATGAAAGAAGATGCATGTTGCATGGGCTGCAGACATGTGACAATCAAGATTATTGCAGTCCTTAGTCAATACAGTTAGAGTGACCTGGGTGCTGCACATGTCTGCTGCCCCCCAGTAGACCTCCTGGCAGGTGACGTGGCTCTGTTTTCCCATCAGAATTCCACAGAAACACATGCTGTGTAATGTAATACTGTGCTGTTCCCTTTTCAAGTCTGTAATTTGCTGTTATAAGAAAAAAATCTCATTACTGTTCTGTTCTTTAATACTACTTAATTTATTAGTTAGTGGTTAATGTATTTAATTTATTAACTGGGCTGAAAGGAGAGACGTACTATGCCAATGGAAACCAGTCTTTCTTTGATAAATAAAGACACTCCTCCGTTCCCAGCTTGCATGGATAACCACATATACATCTTCCTTAAAATTACAAGGATTTCATCAGTACTTGAGGTGCATTCGAAGCCACTGTCAGAGCTAAGGCTGACCTTAGGGTGAGACTTGAATCCACCAGGAATGGAAATCTTTAACCATTGCTTAGGTCATGGAAAAAGATTGAGCTCTCAGCTCTCAGATATCTGTCCCTGTGCACACAACAACTGCATACCTCCTAAGCCTCCCTCCCCTCCCCCTGCCCCAAAGCGACGGCAGCGCAGGCAGTTCCCAGCCCTTGATTCCTGATATGCCAACATATGTTGGCAGAGCTTCACTTTGCACAAATTTAAATTTCTCTTGGGAGCAGGTTTCGCTGGTCTGAGAAAGTAACAGACTGTTCCCTACTTCCTTCTTCTACATCTGAGTATATACCCCTCCTGTACCCCGCATGTTGGCTCTGACATATATATCGTATCTATGGCCATGAGATGCAGCCAGATTTCAGAACTGTCCTTTGTCCAATCATCGGTATGATTATAGTCGTACGTTTGATTCCAAGTTTTGCAGCAGGATTGATAAAAACCCTAAAAGTAGCAAAGGTTTAATGTGGATATTTGCCTCTGAGGTTTTGGGAAGCCCGACAACATGTTAGGATTTTGCATTTCCAGGTCTATACAATTGTGCTGCTCTCTGCGCGCACTCACAAGGAGCAACGGGCAGAGCTTTTGTTCGATAACTACACACACAGTTTGAGATATGGTACCTTGTACTGCTCCTAGTCAGACTTCACTTCCAGCTGATCCTGTCCTTGCCCTAAGACCAGCTCTTCCACTATACAAGGAAGAGTATGCAAAGGTTAAGTGCCAGCTTTTATTCAGGAATGCTCCCCTCCTCTCAGCTGTCGGTGTTCTGTCATGGTCAATCTCCTTTGGCCTTCTATCTCTTTAAAGTATATTAAGGAAATATTTCATTAAAATGCTGCATTTTCTTTGTGACAATCTGCTTGCAAAAAGAGGAATAGTTGGATTTACTTTTACTTCTTTTGGACACTCTGCTTAAAGGTGGTACTTCCCTTACCTGTGTTTCCGGAGACTGTGTCACCACTTTATTCAAGATAAATCAGTAACACAATAATGATGTGGTTTGATAGGTAGCTGGGAAAGGACAGCTGGATTAGAGTATGGTTATATGCAGAAAATACCTCTGTGCACTGTGGAAATGTTGTATGGCACGACACAAAGCTAAAATTCACATCTGTGTTACGTAGTCGTAGGAGAAAAGAGTAGGTTTTAAGACCGGGCTAGAAAAAGTGCATCATCGCTTGCTCTTGGAAAATCTACAGCTACCTTAAATGAAAGTGTTGGTTATGCCAATGGAGTCAGTTTCTGATAAATGTAGATTAAATGGATTCACAAACTGGGGTAGTCAAAATAAGGCATAAGCAAAAGCCTCGTGTCAGTTTCAAAGGTCTTGTGGGCACTCAAGGATCAGCGGGTCTCTTGAAAAACAAATGCAAAGGGCAGAAAGGGAAGAGAAAGAGCCGGCTTTGAAAACTTCAGCAGAGCTCCAAGCCCTGATGAGCAAGGGGCAACACTGTCGGATAAAATCTCGCGGAAGGGATGAAGCTGAGAGAGGAGCTGTACTCTGTGTGCCGTTTGGCCTAAATTCTGCACAGCCGTCAGCTGAACTTGCCAACCTCTGTGTGTGCTCAAAGCTCAGATCACGCACAGCCAGTGTTTGCACAGGAGCAGCGTGCAGATCTTGGGGCGTGGGTTTTCTTTTTTTTTTTTTTTTTCCTTTTTTTTCTTCTTTTTAAATTACAACGGTAAATTAATTTCTGCAGTATTTTGTTAAAGCCAGCAGACCTGCAAACAGATGCTCACTTAAAACCTGAGAAGCAATCATCAACTCAGTGTTTTCTTTCCCCAAAATGGGATATCCGTTTTCCCTGCTTTACCTGTTTGTGGGGTTCTGTAAAAGCTCTATATTTGCAAGGTTAACTCAAGACTTTTATTAAAAAATAAAAGCTATATCATCAATCTCACAGCCTTCTTGAGTCCAGACCCCGATTTCCTGAATCAAATTGGTTATTGGGGACAGTTTCAAAATTGGTTTCAGTGGGATTGAGTCTGATACAGGCTGTTCAGGCTTCACAAGCATATCTGAGCCTGGCCCATGATAATTCCACTCTTTCTATGTAGATCATCTTTGCAGGGAGACCTTGTACACTTTTTAGCTTTACCAAACACTTCCAACATCCCTGGATATACTGTGAAAAACTGCTCAGGCATGTTTGTTACAGAATCCTTTTTTCCCCAAGAGAAATTGGCTGTATTGCAATACATTTTTTTTTTTTCTTTTTTTTTTCCCCCTAAGTAAATAGATATAGTTTATATCTTCTGGCAGGAATAAGAAAGCAAAAATAAAACAAGCCCTCACAATTCTTGGCAATATGAATCTTCCAGGGTTTGATCCCTTGGCAGAGCTCTGTGGTTTGGCTTTCTTTCTTCTCCTTAGTATTGTGTGTGTATGCCTCATTTTCTTTGATTTCATAGCACTATTTATGTTTATCTGCTAGCTTTTGTCTCAGTTGCCAGTTCCTTCTCCTTTTCAACATACCTCACCTACTTGACTATTAAATGCCTTCATTTCTGTGCGGTTTGGCTACCTCATTTCCTCAGTGCCCATTCCTCAGGACAAGACTCTTTAAAGTCCATCTCTGCTACTTTGTCTCTCTTTTCTATTTGTTTCTTTCCCAATTTCTTTTTTTCCCCCTATAACTCTGTCACTCCTTGCTTTTAATACTGCAAATTTTTTTTTATTTATTTTTTTTTGAGACAATTCTTCTCTAAACGAAGCTCTCTCTTTGTTTATTTATATTTTTTCTCCCAGCTTCTTTACCTTTTGCTGTTATTAATAATTCTGCTCTTGGTACAATTATTGCTATTGTGTCTCCATAATGAGTTCCAGCATTTGATTTCATTAGACGTTTTGGAATCAATGTTGAAATCAAAATTGCCTTCTTGTCTTGCTACCGGTTTAGAGGACAATTCCTGAATTTTTAATGAACTTGTAAGTGGCAATGATACCACTCAGTATTCTTCAGCAAAATGAAACATGTATTTTCAGTCAAAGGTTTTTTTTGTCTCTGAAAAAGGAATCTTGAACCAAAACAGAGAATTTGCAGTTTTAACAGTAGATAAGTTCTCACACAACTTAGTGTTATGTTGAAGACCTCTGTGGAAATGGTCCTCCTGGTCTCACTATTGTTTCCTCTGTGTTCAGCTATTGACCTCTCATTGATTGAATGGGAGTGGTGTTAGGTCCACAGCATATCGCCTGGAAAAGAGTTATCAATACCAGGACATATAACCCTTTAATAAACTGCAAGAGTTCGCAGCTGCGAGAACCTGCGCCGCGGGCCTGTGAATTGAGGCTGCTTGGTGAAGTTTGGAGCTACTTGATTCCCAGTCCAGCGGATTGTGGAGTGGAGATATGAGACAGATAGTCTGGGGTGCTAATCTTATCTGCCTTTCACTCTTTAAGTTGCTCCTGCTCATTGTTACTTAGCTTCTAGTGGGTAAAAAAAATAAATCTCATTTAGTAGCAACAGTGGAAGTACAAGTCATTTAGCAGCGAGCTGCTTTTGCAGAATTGGACTTGGATTTTTAGGACTAATTTATTTTATTGACTCCAAAAGTGCATTACAAATGTTATTCAGTTTCATAGGCGTTGTTCTAGAAGGTATTTTGTCAAATATACTGGATTTAATAGAGTCTAATGGAAATAGTTAAACATATATTTATTTTAATTACTGAAAATTAAAAGGAACATCTTAACTTAAACTCTAATTTGGTGTTCTGCCAATTCAAGCAAAGATGAATGAGGCATATTAAAAATGAACACAGTTCTTATTTTTATTGGTTATATGGCCACCTTTCTCACTACATACATCAGTTAGCAAAGTCTGCTTTCAGCAGTGGAAATTTCATTATCACTTCTAATTCTGGTTTTGTAGCACACTAAAGTTTCCAACAGTTAATGACTCTGGTTTCTTTCTGTGCAGGTTTACCTTTCATGAAGGAACATGGAAGAGGAAAGAAATGACAGTAAGACTGAATTATGAACTCTCAGAAGTTGAGAACAAGAACTGATTGTATTGTGGAAGCTGAATTCACTGCTCTTTATTAATCCTGGGCAGTAGTGTTTGCATGCATGAGATTACTGAAGCAGATGTAGCTCGTGCATTTCTCATGCAGTTAGAACAGACAAAAAAAACCCAAAGAGTTTATTCCAGTTTCCAATTCAAAAATTTAAGAGTACCACAAACAACACTTTAAAAGTCTGTCGGTTGCTTTGAAACTAATGCCAGGAGTTCCTCACCTTAATTGAAGCTCTTTTCCACCTTTGAACAGAGATGATCATCCTCCAGACTTCTTCACCAATATTGAACTTCCTTCTTCTCAGCTCTGACTTGTGCCCTTGTGGCCCAGAGACGGGAGTTTCAGGACCTTTCTATCACCAGCTCTGTTACGAGGCCCCTACAATTTTCATGCCATTGCCACCCTATGTCTAATGGTTAATGAAACCAAAACACCTCTGTTAACTTCTCAGGTATTCACCTGAGTGACTCAGCATCTCTCTGAGGGTCATCTCATTGGGAAACCTCTGCAATCACATCTCACAAAGATGTCACAACTCTTGATGACATCTTCTGCAAAGTGAGGTAATGATGACAAAAGTGATTTAAGCATGCAAAATACTGCAGCAAACTAAACGAATCTAGAAAGAAGAGGTCAGTCCTGTCTGTCTACGTTAACCTAACAGCCTGTGCTTTTCCTCTTCCCTTGACCATTTGCCAAAACAGATACAGTTTGTTTTCCCTTTGATCCCATGGAGTTGACAGTGACAGATTGCTTTGAGTTTGTCATCTTGAACCTTCCCGCTTTCCTGGTGATGTGACCCATGACATGAGGGAGATCGGTAATCTCAGACAGCTGCCTCTCTGAGCAATGTCCAGATACCACAGGAGAGGTGGGATGGGACCACACAGAAGTTATTGTCTTTCCAGTGTGGCCGCTGGATCCTGGAGATGGGTGGTGAGAAATAACTATGTGAAGAGCAAGGATTTTTGAAATGCTGTGTGAGCATTAAGATTTTCACAAGGCAGCTCACGGCTCTGTATGGTCTCATTTTCTCAACAGAGTGAGAGTTTCAGGCCATTTTGATAGTAGAAACACAAAGCTGTCTCCGGTGATGGGGTTCCTGTGTAACATGAGCTCTATTTTTGTGATACTTTCACATCAGTAAAGCATTTTATTTAATATTTTTTATTTAATATTACTATTACTAAATAGAGTAAAATTTTTATGTTCAATCTCCAAAACCTGGAAAACTGCTGAAAATGAGTTTTGTCAGTGAAGATTAAGATTTACTCAGGATCTAGTGATGTGCTGTATGTAAATCAAAGGTACCAAACACATAACCAGGACTAAGAGCAACAACAGGCTCAATGACCATCCAGATCAGTCAGCCATGTTATCCTCTAGTATCCCAATGATCTCAGCATACTTTGCAGTAGAATAAAAACAAGTAACATCTCATAAAGCCATACGAAATGCATCATCGAACCAAAGTATCAGTAGAAGATTCATGAGAATTGTCTCAGAGTTTTAAAATACTGAGTATACAGTTACAGCGTAATTCATGCTGGAAGGGACCTCAGGAGGTCTCCTTTCCCACCTCCTCCTCCTCCAAGCAGTGCCAGCTTAGAGATAAAAGGTGCGTCTTCAAAGCTTTTTTCCAGCCCCACCTTGAAAAATCTCTCAGGCTGCCTTGGGGTCCTCATAGGAAGAAAATCTCCAGCTACATCTAGACCAAACCTCTCCTATTTCCTCTCGTCCTCCCACCATGTACTTTTTTGAAGGTCTTGTCTCCATCTCCTTGATGGGTCCTTGGACCTAGTGGTCACCTGCATCTATAAACTTTGTGGGAGATCAGTCCAACGACTTCTCCAAGACAATGATAAAGATGATAAGCAGGACAGGTGGCACAAATATTTGGACAAGTAGTCAACATTGATACTAGTCTGTGGTGACAGTACAACTTGTCATTTGCTTTAAAGAACAAAAGCAGCCTCTAAGACCTAGGAGAGACTGGCAGACTGGATATCTTATGGAGAAAAACACTGATACGTATGAGACGTGAAGTGACACTGTACTAGAAACAGCTCATCCAGTGAGATTCATTGTTTAACTCAATGATTCCTTGACTTTTGCAGCTCTTGAAATGTCAATTTCAATAAGATCTTGGTCACAGTCTAACATATCTGGTTAAACGCAACCGGACTGAGCTTTGTCTTTTTTTTTCAGCAGTTTCATGTAAGAAATAATAACTAATTGATCATGTCATATTTCTTAAAGAGTTCTCCAAATTTCTTCAGCAAATAGCTGACTAGAGAGATTTGGGGGTTTAGAAGCTAGTCGTCAAATCTACCCTAAAGGCTCCTTTGACAGTGTTATTGACATGTTAAGGACAACTGTGAGCAGGAGTGTTCTGTGGAGCAGTTCTGCAGAAACACTATCAGTCATAAAGACCATTAGAGTTCACCAACACACATATTGGAAGGCTTTCAGAGCAAGACACAAGGAAGAGTATTTAGCTTTGGTTTGGTAAAATCAACTCCCACAACCAAGTTGTTTACATAGCCTTGACAGCCACAGTGGTTAGTTCATGCTGTATGTTGATTGTCTGAGCAAGGGTGACTTTTTGTTGTTCTTGGTTGAACTCTGTGAATCAGCTAAAGAGCTGTGTTGCTGTATAAATCACAAGATGGGGACAATCTTTTTAGCAGGGTCTGTTGTGACAGGACAAGGGCTGATGGTTTTAAATTAAAAGAGGGAATATTTAGACTGGAGAGAAGGAAGAAATTTTTGACACTGAGGGTGATGAAACACTGGCCCAGGTTTTCCAGAGAGGTGATTAATGCCCCATCCCTGGCAACATTTCAGGTCAGGTTGACTGGGGCTCTGAGCAACCTGCTCTAGTTGCAGATGTCCCTGCTCCCTGCAGGGGCGTTGGTCCAGATGACCTTTAAAGGTCCCTTCCCACCCAAACCGTTCTGTAATTCTACAGCATCAGCAAGTTCTAGGGTAATCCTTTATGCAAAATAGCATATTCTGTCATTCAGTACTTTTGCATGTACAGTAAGTACAAAAATCTTGCAATGAACAGGAAATTATTTAGGTCTAGAAACTGTCTTGACCATTATGCAGTTGGAGACCTGCTAATATGCAACAAGAACTTGCCCTATTCCTGAAGAAATATCCCCTCATCCCCTTATGCAATACACAAAGTAACCTATATTTTGACCAGAGTGCAATAAGCATATATGCATAACAATTCCTGTTCCAAATTTTGTACATTGTTACACTTATTTTCAAAGAACATTTTTGAAACTTAGAACCATACAATGCATTGAGTTGGAAGGGACTTTGAAAGGTCATCTAGTCCAATCCCTGTGCGGGGAGCAGGGAGATCTGCAACTCGATCACGTTGCTCAGAGCCCCCTCAAGCCTGACGTTGAATGTCTCCAGGGATGGGGCCTCCACCACCTCCCCGGGCAACCTGTTCCAGTGTTCCATCACCCTCATGGTAAAGAACTTCTTCCTGATGTTCTATCTAAATCTACCCTCCTCTAGCTTAAAACAATTGCCCCTCACCCTATCACTGCATGCCCTTGTAAAAAGTGCCTCCCCAGCTTTCCTTTAGTCCCCAATGTACTTCCCATGAAACTCTTAAAGGTCACTCCTGAAACAAGCTAGTCATACATGCCCATAGCAATAGCATCATCTGTATCATCCTGTAACTCTGTAGCACCAATTTAATTCTATCATGTCTCTGCACGTGTGGTAAACCCAATCCTGGGAGGGCTTCATTTGCTCCATAGGTACAGCATAATTTGTGTGCCACTGCACTTTGGCCCTCTGCTTACAATTTCTGAATGTCTGTCTCCAGGAATCCTGGGCTCCCACTTGGGCTGTCAGACATCCAGAAATCCTAACATCCAGAAATCCTTGAAAAACATATATATTTCTCAGCTTTTGGCATAGGGAGTGAAATTAGAAGCAAGGAAACTTGGATGGCATAATGCAGCAACCACAGACTGACTCTTACTGCTGTTGGCAGACATCAAACCTGCATGTCCACCTTTTAAACACGTTAAGACACATTTGAGGTAATTCAGTGACTTTTAACAACTGTAGTTAAGTTCCTTAACTATTTTCAAAAATGCACCCTTCAGATCTGTTGGTTTTGGCTTTTCAGTATTGTTAGAAACCAAGACAGTAGATGGACTTGTAATAAAACAATAAACATGTGCCTACATATTTCGATCAAATAGCAACTACTTCTTGCTATCAATATTATGGAAATGCAGTTAATTACATCATAGTCTATATTATTAAAATTATATTTTAAATAAACAACTGACTCTACTTAGAGAATACAGCGTTGAGATGATACCACTGAATAAAGAAACTGAAGCCTCTTTCTTTTGGAGGCTGCTAGAACCCGTCCTGCCTACAGGAAACTACACCAGCTCTCTGTGTGGAAGAAATACTTGAGTGACTTTTGCAAAAACAAACACTTAAATGTAGCTTCTTAGAAGTCCAAGTATCACTGAGTGTGAGTGCTTGCCTCAGAGGTTTTGTGTTTTCTCTGTCCTAGTGAGTCCTCTCTGCATAATTATGTGTTGGTTTTTTTTTTTTGTTTGTTTTTTTCTTTTTTTCCTGGTGGGCCAGTTTGAGCTGACATCTCAAAGGCTAAACCCCTTTCCCTTCCCTCCCACTACTTCACTTGCTTTTCTATCACCACATGCTGCACATGCAAGGTGGAGCTGCCTTTTAACTTCAGAGATCAGCACAGTAGGAGGGCAGTGGAAATCAAACAAACCTTCAAAAACACAAGGGCAGCAAGGCACCCACAAAACTAGAACTTGGATCCAAAACTAGATGGGTGGCCAGCTTTATCCCAGACAGTCCATCAACAACTTAACCACAGGTCAGACCAACTCCAACGTTGCTCATGCTGTCCTCTGGCATTCACCAAGAAGCCAGATATTTCCGCCCAAGGAATTTCCTCTGCAGGGATTGCCTTTAAAGAGGGAGGGGGAATTCAGTCTCCCAGAGAAAAGGCACACATATGCCACCTAATGAAAGACAGAGAAAAAAAAAAAAAAAGGCAAATCAAACCTATGTTCTTGATTGTATAATTGGGACGAAATGGGAATTTGGCTTCCACCTCATCTCATATCATCCTGAATTTTACTAGAATTGAGGAGATAAAAAAAAAAATATTCATAACAGTTTGTTTTCCTATGTAAGTCAGCTGAGGTGAGGTTCTACTATGCAGTGCCTGCCCAATCAGTTGCCAGGATAAGTATCCAAAACATTACTTTTCAAGCCTTACTTCCTGCCATTGAACAACTGTGTGTTATTTTTCATTTCATACTACTGGCATAAGACAGAAGATCCAGGTACTTTTGGCAGGTGGTAAGCTATATATGATATTTCTTATGAATGCACGTAATCACAAGCTAGAGAATTGCTTGAACCAAGAGAACAGCCTCAGCCTCAAAAGATCCTACAGTCTGAGGCAATAAGGCAATGCACCTGTGTTCATTTAACACAAACTTTGGCATCAGTTGTTTGAGTCAACCAACTTAAGCTCTGAAGACTCTCAAATGGGCAACTAGCTGGTGAGAGCTGGTGGGCAGAGGAATCTGTCCAGAAGGAAACATGCATGGAGGAGTTTGAAGGCCTTCATGGTAAGGTTTGGGTTCAACCACTGTTTTAGATTTTCTGCTGCTGCCCAGATTTGATCTCTGTTTTAAAGTGAATTCCAGTAAAAAATCCCAAAGGCCAAGCTAAGTGGACCTGGTTTCTTTCCTTTTGCTTTCATCTTTCCTACCTACTTCTGCTTCTGCCTGCTAAACAGAAATGACTGGGTTTGTAATAAGAAAAAGTGTGATTTCCAGCTCTCGATCCAATTTCTTATTAACAGAACTTTGACTACACGGTGCATGTAGGAATTTGGACGAGGTGTGATTTTAAGGAACCAGCACAGAAAATGTGCCACTAACGAAGACATTCAATTGTATGTGGTTGGGGTGTGCGGTAGGTTTGCTTGGGATGAACTATCTGGAGGCGCACTGAGCAGGAAGAGGATGGTAAAATGGCAAGGAATTTTGCCGGCAGTTCTTCCCTAAATTCTGCAGAGCAGATGAGGGGCAGGAATACCTCACACATTTCTGTAATTAGCTTTCACTAAACTGCAGGAAAATCTTTGATTTACATATGCCTGCAGTTTCCAATCAGCTAAGCTATGCGTTAAGTCGTCGTAAAGTATCTTTCCTGCTTACCGAATAGAACAAGGCAGGCATTAACTTTTTGCCACAGAACAAAGTGAAATTCCGTATAATCCCCATGTTATGGCTCCTGTTCTCTCTAGTTTAATCTACAACACTGGGAATTTGTTATACAACAAGAAACACATTTTAAGAATTGTCACATTTTGTAATTCCTTTTTGTGTTTGGAGCGTCACAAGCATTGTGGCTCCGGTTCAAGCCAACTGCAGCCTGGAAAGTGAAATATAATCTAAAAATACCACAAAAATGGAAATTTTTAGCGTTAATCTCATGTAAGGCTTTTACATTCTGTAGTGAAGCTATCTGAACCTGAAAGAGACTCTGACTGAAAATCAAAGGTCTTTGCAGTTATTTGTAGCTCCTCTCATCCACCTGGGCTGTACCCATGAGTCCCATCCATGAAATGGTCTTTGCAAGGAGACCGTGCTCCATCCAAGAACTTATCGAAAACCCTGCAGCCGCTTTCGTGACAGGGTGACTCTATATCGAAGGAGAGGACAGTGTTAGCTGCACCAAGAGTGGCTCAACAGGTAAAGGTGATGGTTTAAAATTCAGGCAATCTGGGTTGCAGTTCCTTTCCTACTGCTGGTTTCTGGTGAAGACGTGGGCATATCTCTGACTCTGTGTCTTGGGTGGTTGACTGCGTAGTGGGGAGAACAGCCCTGCAGAGGAAGATCTCAAGGATATTTTTAATAAAAAGGAAGCTAGGAGGTCTGGAATCAGACTGTCCCATAACAGGTAACAGAGTTCCCGGGGAGTGTAGATACGATCAACCCTCCAGTTCTTTGGAGATCCAGCAGAAAAACTAGGCAGCTCCTGGACCTGACTCTTTAGGACCTCCAAGACCTGATGGGGTATGCTTTGCTATCGGTGGTCAGAACCCGAGCGCCAGTGTCACGCTTGCAAAGTGGAAGTACCGATGGGACCTTCCCCTCGCCCCTCCCTTTCAATTATGCAAAATTCTGTAATTTATACAGGTTGCACGTCAGGGCTGAAGAGAGGCATGTGAAGTTTGCAAATATGCATTAACAAATTATCATGCTGCCAAAATCGTTTGTGTTTGTAACACATCTAATGCTCTTAAGCAGTGCTGCGGGGTGAACCTGAAAGGCAGAAGTAGTATTTTTATGCTAATGTGCTATAAAATGTCTTAGCAAAATAAGCGAGTCCCTCCACAGTGGGTGTTTATTTTCCTTGATGTGATGTAGAAGATTCTCATGTGACAATCTTTTGTGTTGTATTTGTAAAATGATCTCTATGAGAATAGCAAACTATTATAATACATTACTATCTAAAGTTGCTTGAGCAGCAGAAAGCCCCTAATACAGTGCTGCACAATGGAGCACTTAAACAGTTTAGTGTAGCTTTCATGTACAGTATTTTAAAGAACTGCTACAAGCCATGTTTGCAGCGCTTTCGGGAAAGCAGGGTAATATTGAGGAGAAAGCTCCTTACCAGCAAGCTTCCTGTCACTGAACGATCATGTTGCTCTTCCAGCAAATCCAGGTGGGAACATTTTCAAGGAAATGTCGAATACTTCTCCTTTTGCCCAGAAACAGCATAGCTATTTTTAGGGATATTTTTCCATTGGCCTGCAGCACATTTCAGTTGCTGTAGCATAATGGAGAGTGGCACATTGTATGTTACGTTGAATTGAGAAAATGACTATGTTGCATCATGTCTGTATTTGGCACTGAAGGATGCTGAGATATTCATATTTCCTCATGCTTGTGCCAATTTGTATGCAGCGCAGATATATCATAAATAGAATGTAGGGTATGGGATCTATCCTGCGCTCATATAACCCCACGACACCTCGATAGCATATGACTTTTTTGAGGGAGACTGGAATCCGTCCCAGTGCATCCTTATCATAGACTGTTTATGGTAGTTAACTATAAGGTGCTGCTGGTCTTGTAGAAGGGAATGTTACTGAAATGCATACTTTACGGGCTCTACCTGCGTAGACATATGAGCCTCAAAAATGCAAATCTTTTCAAAATTATTCAGTCTTTTCAGGGCATTTTCTAGATGATGAGACACATATTAATGCCCTGCATGAGAAACTACTTGAATGGAAAACCTTTGGTGTGCACCCTAGAATACCCTGGTTCAGTTCCTCAGTGGGAACAGGCTGCTCAGTGGGCAAATACAGCTCCATAGACATGTTTGGGTGGGTGTCTGTGCCCTGAGAAGCACCTCAACAGTGCGCATCCATCTTCCTTTGTCACCATACGTCCCGTGGCACCCTCTCTGCTCGGATGTACAGTGGAGCAGGACCAGACTGCTTCCTCTGTAGCATTTGAGACTAGATGGGCAGATGAGCTCCATGGCCAGGTCAAAATGGAGGATAGATAATCTGCCGCAAAATTTTTTCATGATGATTTCCTTCTCAAATCTTATATCACATTTAGGAAAAAAAATAAAACGTCTTGGGCACTCTGTTTTAATCTATATAACTCTTACTCATACAACAAGTGAAGGATTAAGTCAGCTTTATATCACTGACTGAAATGTGGGCAATTAAACAACTGTCTTTAGAGATACAGAAATTGCAGTGATTTTCTGTGTTGAGATCGTAGTGATTTTTCCGTGTCTGGTTTGTGAGTAAGAGGGCTGCACTCGGTAGTAATCTATCTCATCCCCCACAATGCAAGCCACCAGGCTGAGTTTGCACTGCATTACTGTTAACCCTAAAGATCGACAGTGACCAAGTAACCAGGGCATCACGAGCTAATATTGTAACTGTGACATCAAACCTAGGAGATTTTAGTTTTTGAGTCTGCCATTATTTCGACTTTTAGATGCGAGAGTCTCCATTCCCTCAGAAAATGACACATCTTTTATATGCAGAGATCAGCAATAACTAAGAAAAGACTTTCTGATTTAAATTGGAAAGATCAGCTACAGTCTGTTTGGCAAGCTGAACTGCATAATAAAGTCACTTTTGATTTGGTCATGTTAAGAGATCTGTCCCCATCACTGTTGTTTTCTTTAGCCCGTGACAGTGAGTTGAGGATGCACTTCACTTTTTCTATCTTATTCAGCTAAAATAGCAAGTAAGAATATTTCCAGAGGTTCTTCTAAACAATTTTTTCAAGTCTTTGGGGCGTATTACCTGAATGAGTTCATTTAGACAATCCAGGCTTCTATGTCGAAAGGTAATATTCTGAATGGCTCCAAGAAACAGCTGTTTTGGGACAAATTTGGACAAAGGGCCCTTGTCCACAGGGAGATCTATAAAAGCCAGTGAGGACTTTGCCACTGCATCCAGGTAAGGATTTGAGTCAGGATGAAATGTCAGTATATTGATATTTAACCCTGTAGTCTCAGCTGGCGGTGAGTTAAGCAGCAGCTCATCAGGAGGCATCGTTTATCCTGCAAAGTGAAGCAGTGACTGGGATTTTGGAACCTCACACGGTTCCCAATGCTGCTTGGTGTGTAATCTGATGTTGTACATAGCTTCAAAAAATGAAGACATGAGCCACATTTTTCTTTTTATTTCCTATCTGTTCAGATGCAGGCTGTAACATGCAGTGCTATCGCTGCTCATAACTATCACACTTAATTACGCTTCATGAGCCGAATTTGGGATCTGAATGTCACTCAAGTGGTTCTTGCACACTTTATGATGGATATTTAATCCAAAAAACCTGAGGAAAACAGATCATTTAATTTTCTAATCAGTTTACCAGATATAGACTGTGAGGCATGGAAATATTTTGAGCATTTTCTATGTTTTTTAATGAAGTGTTACTGCAACGAGAGGCGGATGTTACAGCCCAGCTGTTGCTATACGCAGTGGTGGCTGCTGTGCAGAGCACCCCGTGCCGACTCGTGGCGAAGCTCCAGGCCTCTAGCCGAGGACGGCCGACAGCAAGCTGGAGACGATGGTGGTTTTCCTATTTTTTTAGTATTAATTTTTTATTCCCTCCCTCATGCCGGTGGATAAACA
The DNA here is from genome assembly GCA_013396935.1 of Baryphthengus martii. NCBI lineage: Eukaryota > Metazoa > Chordata > Aves > Coraciiformes > Momotidae > Baryphthengus > Baryphthengus martii. The sequence goes on from VWZK01015093.1 coordinate 17,940, forward strand.
CCTCAAAAAGTTCAGAGTGAAAGTTTGAATGTTGCTAGAGGAGTAAAAAGGGACGATTCTCCCTGCTGCCTTTGCAAAGGTGTAGGCTGTAGGTTTGCGTTTCCCGTGTGTGAAGGAATCTTGCTGGAGTCCGTCTCCATCAAGGGTATGTTTGCTTCTCCACCATGATACCCCTTCTGATGTTTCTTCCTCCTTAATCTTCTCAACTGATGATATTCTGTGGAGACGTGAGATTTATGTGTTCCCTGAAAGATACAGACCAAGTTTTTCTTTTCAGTGTGAAGTATCTAAAATAATGGGGAACACACTAGAAGCATTAAAACAAATGTACATCAGTTCACTGGGGTGCTCGGATACCACACTTGCAGTGTTTCCTCTGAACATCTGAGAACCAGCATCATTGTTCTTCCAGAGGGTTTCTGAAGCAAAGGGAAAAATAAGATGTATCCATAAATCCTTGCACACGAGCGTGCAGAGCTGCAGGACTCAGACTTCGTGTTCGAATTGTACCTGACATAGGTAGATAAAACTGGCTCATCAGGGTCTTCACTTCCCAGATATTCCTTGTGAATGGAAAAATGCACACACACTCTTTTTTTCCCCACTGAAAGAAATGTGTATGTGTTGGTTAGACTGCCTGTTTTTCAATAGTTAAATTATCTTTAGAAGAATTTTGAGTGTCTACAGAAACCTGAAGGTAAAATAAATGTACGCAAATAATATGGTGCCCATTTAGGGCCACATACAGATCTTATCTTTTTTTTTAGGAACAGGTTATGTAGTACTTTTAAAGAGCTGTTGCTGTCTGAACTGAAAACAGAGAAGTGTCTGTAGGATATCAGCATCCCAGGGTTCCTTAGACCTGGAGTCAGCCAACAGGCAACAGCAGAGATTAGAAATTGATTTTGTTTGAAAGGAATTGTTTCAGTGATTGGATGAACCAGAGAGGTGTGTTATAAAATAGTTGAGGTAAATATTTCTTACCTTGGGAGAGAAGATACACCTTTTGTTTGAGTGGCCGTGGCTCAATACATCCTGCTTTGCCCCTGTTATCATTATATGCATTAGAAGTCAGAGAATAGATGTACAACAGTGGAAAAAACAACGTAAGTGGAAAAAAGGAAGCCTGGATTCCCCAGAACATTGATTCATTTACATGATGAGGAGGCAAAGCTCACAGATCATAGAATCATAGGGTGGTAGGGATTGGAATGGACCTCTGGAGATCATGGAGTCCAACCCTCTGCCAGAGCAGGATCATCCAGGGCAGGACGCACAGCAACAGATCCAGGGGGGGTTGGAAAGTCTCTAGAGAAGGAGACTCTACCACTTGTCTGGGCAGCCTGTTCCAGGCTCCGTCACCTTCACAACAAAGAAGTTTTTCCTCATGTTGAGGTGGAACTTCCTGGGTTCCAGTTTGTGCCCATTGCCCCTTGCCTTATCTAGGGCGGCAGTTGAGAAGAGATCGGCCCCTTCTATTTGACACCTACCCTGTAGATATTTGGAAACATGAATAAGATCCCCTCTCAGGCTTCTCTTCTCCAGATAGAACAGCCCAGGGCTCTCAGCCTTACCTAAAAAGAGAGATGTTCCAACCCCTTCATCATCTTTGTAGCTTCTGTTGGACTCTCTCTAGTACATCCCTGCCCTTCTTGAACTGGGGAGACCAGAACTCCAGATGTGGTCTCAATAAGGCAGAGTAGGAAAGGGGGAGATATTTATGCTTCATATCAATGCACAGTGAAACAACCTACAACTGACTTGAAAAGATGGACTCCATGGTGTTAAGGTTCCTTGGAAGGTGCTGAGCACTTTTCCTCAGTATCTCCAGGACCTGAGTGTGCCTTGTCTTACACAGACATCACAGCCCCTCAGGACAGGTCCAATAAACATAATGTTGTTTGACTGTCCCAGGAGGTCCCTAAGGAATGTCTTGAAGGCCTTTCTACCTTCTAGGTCCTGAGCAGATTCTGCCACACCATTTCCAGTCCGTTACGTTACCAGAGTAAGGGTATAAAGAAGGAAAATAAAATTCTTCAGCACTTGAAGTTAAACTTAGAACTTTTAACTGACCCAATGTTCCTTCCTTTTTGCTTCACGACTTACACTACCTCTGAAATGACTATCAGTTTGACCCTGCTTTATAAAATTACTCAGTGTCTGAAGGTAGTAGGTGACTTCTTAAAGGATGAGATATCAACTAGAACAAAATTATCACAGTAATTTTTGGGAGCTCTTGCTGTCTTTTCTTGTAAGGTATTTCTTTAATTTATTTTTAACAGAATGAATATTGGGAATCCTTATAATTACTCTGAAGATTAAACTCTGCTCTTGGAATCTCATAGCTCAGTCGGTATTTGGCCTTTTGAAACTGTGTCAAATAGATTAATTAATAATTGCTCGATTTATTTATTAAAATTGTCATTTCATCAGATGTACCTTCCATGTACAGTCTAGTTATTGATACAGAAGTCATTCTAGATGGCACAGGTGTTTGCTGTCCACGCTGAAAAATGTTGTTACTTTGCTAATATGTCAAACCTAAAAATAAGTACTTGAATACTTTTATACCATGCTGGAATTGATTCCAGTCAAACACAGTGTCAAGTGTTTTCTAGCTTAATATTTGGGAATTCAGCCAAGAAACTGTGTTTTTCTGCCAGAAGTAGAATAACACGCCAAGAATATTTCAGTGCTCGACAGTATTCTTATTAAAAGAACAGAGCCCTTAACAAGTTTTACATTATTTTGTCTCTCTCTAGGTAATTCAGGTGTTGTCTTGTGATCTGCATCTATTTTGCATGCATTTCATGCAGACAGTCACTAATTACATAACCAATTATTTTTAATCATTAACCAGCTTACGCGGTAGTAGGCTCATTTGTTTTTAAGACGCTACCGATCCTCTGTTCGTCAAATTCAGCTGGGTACAGTCAGGCTGTTGCAAAGCGGCGGCGGTGAGTTGGACTCCGCAGCTACCCACGAAAGTGGACGTAAAATACCTTGGATGTGGCCAGTGTGCAGTAGAGTCTATTAGCAAATGTCTTCCTGCCGTGGGATTCCACGCGATGCCGCGATCTCTAATAACCGATCCTTCTGTGAGATGGCTGCACATTTCTAGAGGTATTATTTTCTCCTTGTATAAAGATTTCAATTAGTTTCTATTTTTCAAAGCTGAATACTCAAAAGTCCTCAGCAGTATGTTCATGTTGGAATCAGTCGTTTACTGGAAGTAGAGTGAGGATCAAAACTTTAAATACTTGTGGTCTAGTGCTTCTAGAAAGCCCCTGTATAAATAAATAAAATGTTTTTCTCAGTTGAAATAGTAGCGATTTTTTTTCCTCCTTTTTCTTTATTCTGTCAGAATTTCCAAGGATGCCTACTAATGTTTTCTGAGGAAAATCTGTTTAGCCATACCAATAAACATCTAAACAGTCTTAAATTAAGACAATAAAGAATCCGCGTAACATTTTTGAAAGTTTGGTAAAAAGCAATAACTTCATTTTACACAGCAGGAAAGTGAGGCGAAAATTATGAAGTGACTTAAACAAGCATTGCAAACCAGAATATTTCAGGCTTCCTAATCCTAGGAATTTTACAGCATAGGTTGTATGTCTAAAATTGATTACTTAGTTTTTGGCCATTAGAGTGAAATAAGCAGAAATATACCGGTGGGCCCTTAGTACATGGTATTTGCTTTACTGGCTATGCCCATGGTTAGTTTACTGGTTACTTTATATGAGGCCCTAGAAGTGTTCAAAAAAGGTGACAGCAGCTTCTGAATGGTATTTAATACATTTTAGTTCATGACCTCTTGATGTTTATAAGCAAGCAGTTCACTGCTGTTTACAGATCCCTGCAAAAGTTCCCAATAAAAACCATAAAACAAGAAATTCAAAGCGATGCAGTCAATAGAAGCAGGTTGTCCTCAAGAGGCACCTGGATTCACGAGAAACAGATAAAAGAGTAGCCACAGATGTGCTTCTTATGTTGCAGAAAGTGGCTATGTCCACATCTGCTTGCTGGGAGAAGACAGTAAAAGACATATTCTTGGTGTTTGTATTGCACAGGAAAATTCTAAACAGCTCTCCTGAAAAGGAAAAAAAAAATAAATGAAGTGAATACTTCTGGGTCTGTAGCATTAAGTTCATCAAAAAACCCAATGTGTTTATGGTGATGTGCGTATGCATTAGTGACAGACTCGTGGAGCACAGTCAGCACAGAGGCATACCTCAAAAGCTCATGTGAATAAGTAGGCATGTGGTTCTATGCCACTTTTCTAGATAAGTAGTAAAATTAAACCTGAATTTTCTCAAGAAGTTGGTGATTTCTTTGTCTCAAGCAAATGTTTAAGAGTATTTCTATTGCATCAATGCATTGTAAGGGGTTTTAGGGTGAGGGCTACTAATTACAAGGACATTACCCCTGGACCACCACCAGTTGGAGGAATAATTGGGGAAGCCTTGACCACACGCTCGTCTCTATAATCTGTCTGCAGGTACTGATTTCTTGTTGTTGGTGGAGAGCAAGAGAGAGGCCGGACACACTCCTGCCTGGAGCCAGGGTGGCCACTGTTGTATTCTGAAGTTCTTGTGTTGGTCTGAAATGTTATTCGATTTCCTTTTACTCCATGACTTCAGCTTAATCCCAGAGCACTGACACACAGGTCTCATTTATAATATCCTTTGGGTACCCCGGTGTGTCTTACACGTGCATGAGGACTTCTGACTGCCTGGTGCCCCTGGTCTTCGGCTTTTCATCTAACAATTCAATGTGTGGAGAAATCTCAGCATGACTGTCATGCTGCCCTGTCTTATTGCTTAAGTACACCCCTGCTAAAATTACTGCACCACCACTGGGGGTGAATGAATACAAGATAAGAACTACAGCTTGACAGTTTCGAAGGAAATGGCATAGGGATTTAATTAAACCCTCCGTGTGCGCCTCATTGATTCCTAGAGAGGTTTTCATTCTAGTGGAAGCAGATGTGGATGGTAGTGTTAGAGTTAGGATTATTCCCCGTGTTTTTGTAGATAATTTCAGAAAGAGTAAAAGAGCCAGGCGTTAGAGGCCCAACAGACAAACAAGAGATTGGCTAATAAAGGAATTAGCTGCATTATTTTTCCATTTTTCTGATGCACGGCACGCATCGAAACGGAGGAGCGGAATGCAGCCACAAGACTATCAGCTATACTGAAGAAGTTGTACAATCTCATCCGGTCCTGTCCTGAACATTCTGAGTATCTGCAGGATCCAAAGCAAGGTATTGCATCTTTGCTCTTTACCGTTAGAATGAAATAAGGTGAAAGAACCCCAGGGTCCACCGAAAACTGGTGAAGGTTTTCAGCGGTGTCAGCAATCCTAGGTTAACATTTAGAAAGCATAAAAAGCTGGTTTGTGCAGTTGTTGCAGCAGACTTCTGGTGGAGAGCTGAATGAAATGCAATTCAGTGATGCTCCCAAAAAGGCACATACAAAACTAACTCCTAGTCAGTTGTGAAAGGAGGATCCTTACACATCAGTTGCCGCAACCTGGAGTGACAGATAGACAAACAGGCAATAAAAAATCCTACTGGAGTGACAGATAGGCAAACAGGCAACAAACGAAACCGATGTAATTAATTATGTTGTTTTCCCTGTGTTTCTTATATACATAAAGAATGACAATTTGGAGTTGCACCTCCATGGTAGCTGAGACATTTCTGCAGGTGTCAAGGACAGGATTCACAGCAGAAGCTTTGCCTATGGACCCCCTGGAAGACTGGTGGAGACAGGAATCATGGTCTCCTGGTACCATCCATAGAGAAAACACTGGCTTCATTACCGGCAGTGACTTCTAAAGCCTGCTTCTGACATTAAAATAATGTGTCAGAATAGAACAGCTTCCATACGAAAAGTGGTTACGAGTGGTCTGCACAAGAAATGATCTCTTGAAGCTTCCAGGTGTCACTTATTTTGAGCTGTTCTTTCAAAAGAAGATCGAGGAAGTTTTTGCAGGTGTCCTTTGCAATGTTCACATTCATTTTCTGCATAGGCTGGAGTGCGAGACTGGGCTCGTTCCGCTGAGTTATCATCTTTTTTTGGCTGTGGAGTAAGACATAATGATTCTTTTACATTCAGTCTTTCATGCCGCTGACCACGAGCTGCTGCTGAAAAGTTTGAGAATAAAACTGAGTGGCACGATGCATCATCCTTGGTAAGCGCCCCGATGACTGTGCAATAACCACAGTTGCTCACTTTTCCCTGTATTGTGACCCTGCCCAGGCACAGACAGCCGCTTTGTGGCTGGCTGTTTACTGTGTGAAACACTGTCCAAAAGGCATTAGCTGGAAGCATTAATTCACAGTTAAGAGGGAATGCACAGCTCTCTGCAGATCTGCTCACTGAAATTTGGGTGAATTCAGCACTAGGTGCTTGCCAAGCCTGAGCTTTGCAGATCCTCGATGCACGTGCATAAACAAATATATTTTTTTTTCCTTTTTTTTTTTTTTTTTTTCAGCAGATGGCCACTGTGTACAAGTTTCAGAGAAATGATTCACATCAAAAGCTTCCCCTGGAACCCGTGCTATGCAGCAGGCCAGTTCATGACAGCGAAGTACAGTGAAAGTTTACATAGTGAGACTTCATCTGTGTGGTACGTGTCTTGTATTTCCATCCTGTTCCTAACAGGTCACCCTTTGATCTGCTCATTATTCTCCCTCATGCTGAAAGGTTTCAGCTTTCCTATACAGAAGCCGATAGAATGAGAGGTTTTATTGGCTCAGCATGTTTGATTTCCAGACTCTCACAAAGAGGATGGAGGAAGCAGACCAGATGCTCATTTGGATGTGATGGCTTC
>VWZK01015093.1:25161-66948 GCA_013396935.1 Baryphthengus martii
TTTTGTTTGTGTTGTTTTTTGTTGTTGTTGTATTTTTTTTAAAATAGACTAAACAGATTCTTGCCACCAAACCTTTACACTTCTTCCCTATCTTATAAGGAGTCCTTACCATGAAGATAATACAATAGTTAGAGCTGATCAGAGGCTCATTTTTTCTCCTTTGGAAAACAGGAAAATAGGAGAAGACATAAAATTTCCTGATAAAATCTGGCAAAATAAGTTTTCTTTTTCTGTCTATAATTTGTTAACGCTCTTACTATAAATATAGTTCCTTACTTCTTTGCTCTCTTCTTGACTTCACATATATTTATGTAAGAATTTCTGACCAAGGCTTTGAAAACTGAACAATTTTAGAAGGAAGATGATGTATTTAATGGAAAATTTTCTGCTAACTCTATATACTTGGTGTTCAAAGTTATAGTTAGCTAATACTTTATGATTTTTAAAAAATAAAAATACGATTTTTTTTTCTTCTTCCCCAAGAAGATAGGGCTTCATTTATGTAGGAATTATTTGAAAACAACGACATGTGTTTTGCAATCTCTTTTTCAAACCATTCCCCAAAAGCAGATACATTTGCTTACTTTGATAGAATAAGACTCAAAGTTTGCATCACATCTTCATTCCATCAACCTCCTGTACCAAGCTCATTAACAAGGCAGTTTTGTGAATGTTTCTTTTTCTGGCATTCACTAACTTAATACACAGAGCTGGAAATCAGTTAGGGCAAGACTCTGATCTTATGAAGAATTGATCTGCCAAATCTCTGTAGAGTAGAAGAAATATCAGGATAATTTAGACTGTTGAGAGCAATTTACTCAACTAAAAGGATTTGAAAATTGTGAATGAGAAGAATCAATAGTAATATGCAGGAAAACAAAACAGAAAAACTTTTGTTTATATGAGCACCATCTATCCAACGGTAGATTTTCTTAAGTTGAATGAAATGGTGCGAGTCCAAGCAAACTGTGAAAGGATTAAAACATTTTTTTTCTCAATATATGAGTTCACTACTTTTCAGGCAGACTGCTTTTTCCTGAACTGCTCAGGCTCAGGTTCTTTCTCTCACATGCAGGACCTGACTCAAAACACCTCCTTGCCAGTGGAAAATCTTTATTGGCTTCAAGACTCACAGGATATGTTAAAGGAGAGGGTACTATTGTTTAAAAAGGTTGCTTTAATTTGGGACTTGGTTCCATGCATTCACACTGGAGAGACAGTGTCTCTCGCTTCACTAAAATCTCCTTAAAAGTACTTAAAAGTAACCTTAGTTCAGGCTGTCTGCAAATTATATCCCTCCTCTGCTTGATAGATCAGGAAGTGGCCAGGGTTGTCTTATCTAGTTGATGCTGGCCAGATGACATTCCTGTCTCACAGCTGGCAGGGCCATACCTTACCCTTCACTTCATGTAGGTTTTGGTTATGTAGGGTTTCACCGTGGCATCCTTCTCCTTGCCTCGGGATCTTAGTAGGTGTAGAGCATCTGTGCTGCTCCGTTAACTATGAAAACAGGTAAATAATTAATTTCTGGCTCGTAACAGAACTAGGGAGAAAATCAAGACTCGAGTGAAAATCAAATGAGGGGTTTCTTTTTCAGTGAAAATTTTGAAAATTTTTATTTCAAAAATAAAAAAAGAGTTGTTCATTCTAACATTATTTAATGTGAAGTAATTCTCCTCAGCCTTTTTTGAATTCACAATGAAACATAGTCCACTTTTAGAATGTCAGAACAAAACATGCTGGACTTGTCCAAAACAACAACTTTAAGCTGGGAAAATGCTGAAATGACTTTTTTTTTTAAACTTCAATCTTTCATTTTTTGATAGGGAATCCTGAATTTTTTGGCATTTAAAAAAAAATAAAAATCAATTACTTGTATTAATATTATTTTTTTTTCCACATCCCGTTACCATGGAAGGCAATGTTGAGCTGGATCAAAGGAAAGAATTAACATGGACTAGTGATATGTTTACAAATCTTATTTCCTCCCTCCCTTCCTATAAACAGCTGAAACCCACAATTAAATGTAAAGCTTTTTGTGAAGTAAAAGCTTATTTTAGTTGCTGATGAGGCAAAAAGTTCATCAGGATGGCAGGACGAACATGATGTCAGCAGCAGTTCTTGACTGAGTTGCCGAACAGCATTGCTATTTCTGGGTTTTCATTCAGAAGTATGAATGATTGATTGCATTCTACATTGCTTTCCATTTTCATAAATTATTGTAAAATTATATATTAAAAGACTGAGATCTTTAAACGCAGAAGAAAGGGGGAAGTGCAGCCTGTTTGGAAATCTGGATTCAGATAGTCTTTCAAGATCTGAATTTCCATGGGCCACCGCTGCCTGTGACTGTTTTTGTGGCTGACCTGTGTTCACCTCATTTGTTACATCAGTCATCTCTGCGTAGATTGATGCAGCTGTTTGTCTCATTATTACCTTGATGAGATTAATTATCTCTGATTATGTTAGACCTCTAAAATACGTATTCTGCCAGTATTGTATAACAGAGGAAGTTAGAATTGTTACTCATTGAAAACAACCTTGCAGCCTGTTAACAGATAATCATTTTTAAAACATAAGACTTAAATGAAGAAAAATGGTGTTTTTCTTGTTGTTGTTTGAAGAACCATTATTTTTCTTCCTTAATTAAATATTGCAATGGAAAATATGTTTAAAGTATAATTTAATCTTGCAAATCTCCTTATAAATGCCGAACATCTGACAGAAAAACTGACATTTCAGCTGCTTGGGAGTCTGAATACCTAAGCTCTCCTGTTGGAAGTCTATTTTTTTGTACTGCAGCTGTGACAGGGGCTATGAGCCAGAAAAGCTCTGGAACTGGACCACGAAGGCAGCCTGAAGGACCCCATTTGGTACTGTACATTTGGGCCATGTCAACCATGGCCTATCGCATTATCTAACAAACAGTAAATCAAGTGCATCTATGATTGTGTTTAAAACGGGACTTTGTAAAAGTAACAACAGCGGCCCACTTCTCTCATCATAATCAGAGAGTAGTCACAGGGCTATAGGTCAAAGATATTTCCCAAAAGATAGACTGTGTCATCCTCATTCTTGACCGCTGAACGGTTTCATTATGGAGATGCTAACATGAGTTCATACAACTTATGAAGACCAAGCCACTAGGCGAGGTGCCCTGTGCACCCAGACGGCCCAAGTAGCTTGTGCTTTTCTTGCCCTTATCTTGCACCCTGTCAAAAAAACGGTGGCAGTGCAGGAGCCCTGAAATTGGAGATCTCTACAAGGAAGGACCTCATTGCATCCATGACCATTAATATTGGGGACAGAAAACCAGCACTGAGCAGGCAAGTTTCATGCTTTCCATCAGATGGGATAAAAAAGCTGCCTTTAGCTGACTGTTCCTCTCTTCACGGGTCTTTTTTTTCCCCAGCTTCTGTCAACTTTCTTGTTGTAGTTCTGCAAATGTTTGCATTGTCCCACGATGACACCAGGTTACCTTTGCTGAAGTTGTTTAATCGTGGTCTTCTCTAGACAACCAAGAAGCCAACTAGCAGCAGGAGAACTTTTAAATGATTTTATCAAAGTGTTTCTTACAGTTTTGGACCTCTTTCTTTAAAAATGGATCAAGCTACTCATTGCTTTGGTCTGATGCTCGATTTCGTATCCCTCTCACCACCAAGCAATAGTGCTGAAGAGTGCCATTGAACATTCACACTTATAGACCTCAAAGATTGCCCTGAAAGAAAACAGGAGGAGGAAAAGAAGCAGAGAAAAAGCCAGGAAAACACGTGTGTCCTGATCACCAGGGCTCTCTAGTTTGAGTCAACTTCAAGATGCCTCAAATCTCCTTCAAGAAATGGTGGAGGAATGTCTGAGAGGAGGTAATGTGTTTATCAGCATGTGCTGTTTTCTCCAAGGTAGCTCCTCTCCTATTTTCTGTAAGCAGGTGAAGAGGCTCTACTGATCAAGCTCATGGGTTATGCTGTCCTCAGCTTTGCCTCCAAAAGCCCAAATAACACCAGGTTGCTGCTTTCAGCACTGCTTTATGTTGGTCACTTTTGCGCAGAATGAAATTTTTCCTTATGAGGAGAAGGGAGGTGCCTGGAGAAATCATGCTGGAAGATGTATTGAAGCTGTAAGTTTCTGTGAAGAGATATATGCTCACCTCAACAAATACCAAAGGTTTTGAAGATTTTCCAACTAGCAAAACTAGGAATTGCTCCAGTTCTCCTGCTTATCTGAGGAAGGGCTGACAGAACAATTCTCTTCATCTTTTCTTTGCCCAGAGAAACCACCTTACTTGTGTTTTCATTGTCAATTCATAAGGATGGTAAATGGTTAGTGAGCTTAAGCTTCAGCTTTCCAGTTTCAACAGTATTCACTTTATGAAAATAAATCCATAAGCCACAGCCTGTGGATCCAGTCCTGCTCCTTTCGGAGTCAGGAGGGTGCCGGTTTTGCAGGACCAAATATTTCAGTGGGAAATCTCCCCCATGCCCTTACGTGCGTAATTCCTTTGATACTGAAAAATCCAAAGATGTTTAGAGGAGCTTATCCAACACTTTAGACAACTGACACAGGGAAAGCTAGGCTGCTGATATATGAAAATGAATAAAATTATTTAAACTGGAGTTCAAGTCAAAGTACTGTGCTGGGGCATTAGCTGAGTACAACTCACTGGGAAAGGTGCCTTCTAATGAAACACCAAACAGTGTGCAATTTTGTCCTCTACAGGGGTTGAGAATCACATTCCCAGCTCCTGCTTACCAAAATAAATGTCTCAGGTCTGGATCTGCGTGGTTACCCGCAGGCAATCTCGCAGGTTCAAACTCGACGACATAAGCACATCTGTATTTGTCCATCTTGGCAACCAACCTGTGGAGCATAAATTCTTCTGAATCACAAAGGCAAAACAAGAGACCCAATCAATTCCTGTCATAATTCACCCTGGATCACGCAAGCATGGCTCCCACTGGCTTGCTGGAGGTTTGGATCGTGGGAGCAGCAGCTTGCCTCTTGTGCAAGCACAGGATGCTAAAACATCTAGGGCATTCTTGGGTGTTCACACAGTGCAAGCCTACCACGTGCTTTATTGACTGCATTAAACAGAAGCATTTTAAAGAGCTTTCCAGATGGGTAATGAAGTTACTGGAGGCTGAACAATGAAGCCTTGAGAATCAAGGTCATGATTGCACAGAAGTGTCGACTGAAGAGGAGTACATAAACTGCGCGACAAAGACCGTGAATCCTACATAGTTAAATATTCACAGCACCTACAAGTTTTGCTGCTGCTGCTCTGTGAAATACAGCTTCATTTGCCAGTGAATCAGGCTTATAAAAATGGTAATTGTGAAGTGCAGTTGCTAACTGTATCAAGAGAAAAGGGATTTTACGTGTAATGGAGATTCTTTTTAATGATAAATTATCTAGCTCCTGGCTACCATGTATGAGCTCTATTAACTGCCAATAAATTGTTCATCGTTAAATCTAGTTCACTCTTCTTAATTAGGCCAAGAGTTTTTTTTCCCTTTAAATCTTTTCCTTACTTTAATACGGAAAGATATTTGAAATCCCAATGATCCTAACAGCTGCACCAGACACTACTGTAGAGTCACTTAAGGACTGATGTTACACAACTGAAATCTGGAAAGATCTGAAAACCTATGCATTATACAAATCAAGGTTTGAAACACATCGCTAATAGAAGTGCCTGGTTACAGCTGCAGCAATTTTCTTAGCACATTTATAATATTCAAATTTATTTTTTTTTTTAAAAAAAAACAACAGCACAGCGTAAGCTTGTTGGTTCTAGAAAAGATGCATACAGTTACCTGGTTACTTGAAAAGGATTAAAAGACATGCTCTACAAAAGAATAAGTAAGGGAAATATTAAAACTATGAAATGCTGCTTAGGGAGCTGCTGGTGATTACTGTGTCAGAGCAAAATACAGAGTATTTCAGAGAAATAGTGAGAAATTCATCAGAAGGAAGAGATTATCTTTCCAAAAATCTACTTCATGCATCATTCCTAGAGGTTAAATAGGGTTCATCCAAAGTACAACACTAACTTTTCTTTCAAATTCCCGTGTTAGCTTTCATTTGTTAATGCAGAACTGCGCAACGAGCGATGATGTTTAGTCTTAGCTTAGTCCAACAGATCTCCGTGGTGGTTCACCGACACAACCGTATTATTAACTCTTCTAAACAAGGACTTATATATTGTCTAGAAAAGGTAATCAAGATTTGGAGGCGCTGGCTCTCCTCTGTTGGAAAACTCTGTTTCCATTCTACCCTCATTTATCCACCTGAAATAATAGGGCAAGTGCACATGCATTTGATATATGCATTACCGCTCGCTTTGCATTGCTAACCGGCTCTCTGGATACCATTTAAGCTTCGGACTTAATCAGTCAGCAATTTTCATCTTTCTCCTGCAAGATGTGAATCTTTTCTTCAGGGCAGACAGAGCGCTGGACTTGAGCGACAGCAATTGCGACTGCAGGGAATCCCAGTTGTCAGAGCTGGAGTTGAGTCAAACTCATGTGACTTTTCCCACGGGATATAGTTAGCAAATCTCCCTGACAGAGGCTAGAGGCAAGAAGAGATCAGATGTGCTACAGCTAAAATGTGTTTGTGTGCACTGAAGGATAGCTCCACTCTGTCTGCTGAGCAATTAGGAGCAGTTTAGACAATTGCACTCCCGAGTTATGCCCCTCCTGTGAGTGTCCTTTCCTGCAGTTTAGCCTGCTCCGGCGAGCTTCGCATCGGTGGGAATTTCAGGGCATTGAAAACGCACTGTCCAGAGTGTGCAGAGAAAATAAAAATAATAATAATAAAGAAAATGACTGCAGATTTAAAATATTATTAAAAACATCAGCTCCATGGTAACAAACTTCTGGGGCAGAGCAAATGCTTATTTTGATCTGAATAGGTTTTGAAAATTTCTAAAAGCTACATCAAAACACTCAATTTTAACTATTTGCTTTGGCATCAGTATTTCTGTCAATTTATAAAAACATACATCTTTCCAGAACAAAATATCTTGCATACAAAGAAAGAATAATTTCTACTCTTTCCTAGTTTTAGGGGGTGTAGGGAGGAATGTATGAATTTGGGTTGATCAAAACAAGAAATATTTTCTCCAACAAGCTTCTTATTAATTTTTTGTTTGGAGCGTGATATTTTAGCGTGGTTTTAACTGGTCTGATAGATATTTATAGAAGCTCGTCCTTCAGATTTAATGACATTCTCTCAAATTATTTATATTTACTATACCAGTTACAACACAATCATTCTCTTTGATCATTAGAGATATTTATTCTCGCCTTCCACCTTCCCTACCCTCCCTAGAGCTCTTTCGCACTTCCTTGCCAAAAAAGCACATTCAAAACATTTCATTTTAAGTGGTCAATTTAAATCAGATAGCAGCAGAAGTCGTGCTTCTCCTCCTTTCCCTGCACAAGCCAGGTGCCCTCCAGCTCTTATTGTTTCCCAGCAATGTTTTGTCTCAGTGGGTTACAGCATTACAGCAGACTTAATAATCAATAGCTAGCCTTCTCACTTCAAAAATATTCTCAGCTATATTAGATTGGATATGTTTGATGGAATATTAGGCCTATTGGAAAAATGCCTACAAATCAGAGAGCAGCTGGCTTAGAGGGCAAATGTGGATTCATTCCTTTCTCTTAGCTACTTTATACGATATTTATGCTCCTGGTTTCTTACTGCTCGCAATGTATTTCAATTTAATAATCAAAATTTCGCTAGCGGATTGTCGATGATCGTTTAATTAACGTTGAAGTTCAGAATTAAATATTGGCACTTAAGCTACATGCAAATCAATGCTAGTCGCTAAACAAGGCGAAGCCAGCCGTGAATCAAAAGGCGTACACGTGTCCTAAATCTTATCAATAGATTTATTGCTTCTCTCACCTCCCTCCAAGGTTTCGACACAACACCATCACTTCCATGTTGCAAATTAAGGCCACAATAAAGGTCTTGGTTTTTTTCTCCACATCTTTAATAGCCAAGAATGCAGTGAAACATGGACTAAAAATCAGAATTTTGAGTCATCCTTGAACTCCTCCTTTCAGGCAATCGTACATGCAGCTGAACACTTGACTAAAAGGAAACTACTGTGGGTTCGATGTAAAACTTTTGCCAGCTCAGGTTTAAAAATCAAATTGGTTTAGTGTATTTTTGGAGTCTGATCTTTCGATGTGGTAAACAACTTCAAGACCTGTCTAATCCAATAAATCCTTAGGACATTCAGTTTTACTCAGAATGCATTCAACATCTTTCAGATTATTTCCTTGAATTGTAACATCATTGTGTTTATTTTGCTTCTGTTTCCTTTCTTACTGCAGCAATGATTTGCTTTTCCAAAATATTTGTTATAGAGCTTATAAATAATTGAACCTCTATTTTTCAAGGATAAAATCATGACAGAAGGATAAAGTTTTAGATTTCCTCTTCATAAAACATGTCCTCAGCCTTTCATCTTTAAATTTAAATGTATCTAAGTGATGTCTCAGGTCCTTTATGAATAATTAGTGCATAATATTAACTGACAAAGAAATCATACTGAAACTACGCCTTGCTGTAATTAAATACTGCTGCATTAAATACGTTCTGATCAATTTTTTTTTAATTTTTTTTTTTTTTTTTTGATATCCCAACACATAAAGCAATTTTAAACAGAAACACAAATCAAAAAGGAGATAGAGGAACAGTCCAGGATAGAGAGGGAACCACACGCAGGATAAAAACATCTCTGGCCCAACAAGTCATCTGTCATTTAATTTTGGTAATTCCCTGTCTCTGCCTAGCCTCTTCCTCTGGAAAACTGCCTCAGCTTGTTGAAATGGGGGAAATAAATAAAAAAAAATGTATAAAAGGAAAGCATTGAGCCTGGACACTGGTCAGCATCTATCTATGTCCATGGGTTCATCTGTGAAAGGCGAGAGAGAAATCTGATGTATTCTCACCTCTGTGTCTGCTCTGTGCAGGATGGTAGTGGTGCTTGGCTCTTGTCTTTCCAGCAGAGCCTGGAAGCCTACACCTCACTGTCTTAACCAGAGAATTTCTCAGGAAAGGTTTTTAGGTTTGCTGACATTTCTTGTCTAATTGCTGTGACAAGATTCAGTGTTACCCAAATTCTGGATTCACCCAGGATTGATGAATATCAGCACTTGAACAGAGAGGGTTGTAAAAGCTGCTGAGTATTTACATGGACATCTTGCAAATCTACTCTATCATCTCTGCCCGCAGAGTAATACTAATATTAAGCCTCAGACCTACAGAACAAAAACCATTCTTGTTCGAAAAAGCAGAAGAATCTGTCATTTGGCAGAACCTGGATCTGAAATTTTGTTGCCGGAGACAGGCACTTAGTCCTCTGTGGAGGCAAGCTTTTGGAAAAGGCAGACTTAATAGTACAAAAGAATGAAAAGTTTTGTTCCAGATCTTATGAAAAAAATAAGGCACGTGGTCTTTTGGGGATGTGTGGAAAAAAATTGTAATGTAAAAGTTATTTTTCACACTAGCTCTGTCTAGCCCTGTATAATGTCTTACCCATAAAATAATCTCAGCAAGTGTGGAAACTATTGACAGGTCTGCATCATAGAGCTGCGAACGCAGGAGAGCGGATGCCTGTTAACTCCTGTCAATCTGGAGGGGAAGAGAAGAAAGGAAATACAAAAGGAAAACAAAAAGGTGATTGGCCTGCAGAGTACCTGGGGCCGCCACCTCCAGCCACCCAACTCTTCTCCTTTTCTCCTGAATGAACTGTGAAAAGACCTGGAGCTATTATAGAGCTACAAAGAAATAAGGAACTGGTACCAGATGGGACCTCTTGTCTCCATCCCTCTCCAGCCCAAACAATCTGCTGCAGAATTTAGAAGAGAAGGGTGGAGAATCTAATAGTGTCTCAGAGTCGGAAAGATGGCTCTGGCTCGAGCACTGCCAGCCTGTTCTGGAGGAGGATTATTATTATTCTGTGTGCCAAAGGATATGGCTATTTTTCTCTCTCACTCGCTCTTTGCAACAAACATTTGGCTACTATTAGCCAGCTGGCAAATATAAATGAAACATCACGTACCACTTAGTACGGAGAGTGCCATCCGCGTTTTGCCAGTCGTGCAGCGGCCTGACTGCCAGTGCACATCGCAGCATGTGCCGCACGTCTACTCCTTTATCTGAAAGCACGTACCAGAGCGGCGGGGGAATCTGTTAGGGAGAGAGAAAGTCCGTGGCACGGTTACAAGACATCTTACAGGAGAATCAGGCCAAGATCTGTCTAGTAAAAGATGGTGGACTGGCTATACGCTCCTCAAAATTCATTCCACATCGCTCGTCCTCATGGAAAGAAATGCAAGAATTGCATGTGGAGAGAATGATGTTTATACCTGATGTGAAAATAGATCCTTGGGAGTCAGTATAAACAAGCAGCAAACTGGGAAGCACGTTCTGCTCTCAGTTACACCCGTGCAGTTTCAGCCTGCAGTGTTGCCTGGGTGTAACTGAGAGCAGGATCTGGCCTCGTGCCATTGTTCTCATCCCCCTGCTAGCTCTCCAGCTTGCTATTCTCACTGCCTCTCCTTTCATCTCTTATTTTTCCCCTCTTCATTTTTTTTTTCCTGATTTTTATAAATGCTTATTTTATCTTTTTCACTGATCATCTCCAAGATTGATCAATTTTATTATTATTATTTTTTCTTTTACCTCTAACTTCTCCTTCCTACTTCCCAAATAATTTTGAGGTGTATAGTACGAGGCACATTTGTTTCATTGGCAAGCAGTATCCCAATGACCTATATTTAGTTGTAGGACAGCCTGGCAAGCTGAGTATTTCAGTACTTCTGACTGTCTCCTATCAGAGTTAACATTCAAGACTTGAATATTTGCTCTTGGAACAAACAATGCCGTGTGGTATCATAAAATCGTTCCCAAAGATTTTACAGCAAAACTAAGTAGCTATTTACTTTAAATATGCCAATTAAGCATTACTAATGTACAGTACATTTCTAGGCTAAGGATGATTGATGGTAGCATGCAGTGAAATGTTCTGAAACTGCAGTTAGAAAATGTAAATGTACAGAATGAAAAAAAATAAAATCCTCACCGACTGACAGCACTATTTACATGTTTCAAAACAACGCTTACAAATTGTTCTTTTATTGTTCTTAAATGCTTTTTTCTGGTTTCTTCTTCAACAACGTGGTAGCCAATGCAGTCCTATCAAAAGTCCTTTAAGGCTAGAATACTATTCAGTATGTAGTTCTTAAGGATCTTATTTCACTTTCTTTTACTGAATGGTAATCTCATTGATTTGGCTACACATTGGTGGAGAGCAGAGGCTTGACAGGAAACAAGAATGACTTTGTGTAAAAATGTTAAGGTTCCCAGGTGTGGGTTTTTTTTTTTTTTGTCTTTTATTTTGTGTGAAAGCAAAGCAAATCATTTCTATAAGGGAGAAAGAGAATGAATGAAGACACTTCACAGCTCCAGAATGGCCCAGCCGATTCAAGAATCCCTGGCCAGGATGTTTTTTGCTAGAGTGGGTATTTCTGTCTGAGTTTGATGACTGGCAGGTTTTTGATGTCGTGATTTAATTCTCTTGGTGGAGAAAATGGTTTGCTTTGGTAGTCAAAGCAGCATAGTGACTACTGAAACAATAAGAACTACCAAAAAGATACTCAGTGGTCCAATTGTGATAGTATTGTAGCATTCCAGGTGCAGAGGAAGCTTTTGGGTTATTTCCTGCCTTAAAATGTAGATTATCCTTTTGAGCAAAGTTCTTGTCTCTTGCCTCACTTCCTGTAATCCAGGAGCAATCCAGCAGTGCATTGTTTTCGAAGAAGGACAGTTATTCTCCTCCAATCTGAAACAATCTGCACATCCCCAGAATATCTGACAAATTAAGTTTCTGAAAAAGTATATATATATATTTTTTTTAATTTTGTTTTTTTCTCAAAAGGATTAATGAAAAAGGTGCTGGACATTTGCAGTGGAGATTTATCTTAAAAGCAAATAGTAATCAATCATCTGCCTCTTACCATATTAGGTAGCTGATTGAAAGATTAATTAGTATAATTTGCTTTACTGCTGTCGGGACCTGATCCTATATATGTACTTGATGCCCTCCATTTTTATTGGCTCCTAAGGTTGGATGGAAATCAAGGGGTGCATTTCTGCTGGTTCTAATGAGCTTTGGATCAAATTGCAAAAAATACAAAAATAACAGGCAGCAAAACTCCCGTCAGCAAAGATTTCACTTAGCTGGGTGCCCATTTTACCTGGTGTATTTATACTAAGTAATTTGACAGCAGAGGAGTATGTGCAGTTGAGCCCTACACTGTCATTTCTTACTAACAACACTCACTGGCTTTGTGAGACAGTGTTAATAAGCACATTTCAGTTTCAAAGGCATCACCTGCATTATTCTTTCGGATTCCAACAGGTGCAGCAAATAGATACTTGTTTTATGATGGAAAGGTCTTGACTCAATAAATCATTAATGCAAAAGTAACTTATTTATAGAAGGACCCTTTGGGACTTCTCTTGAGTATCGAAGTCCAACAACTACATTTCTAGAAAAAAAAGATAAAGTTTTGAACTCATTGGATAGTTTTCAAGACACGTATTTGTCATTTTCATACTTCAGATATCCTTTGTTGTCGTAAAGAACATATTTAAGACTTTTCTTATGTTATTTTGTACTAAAACCTATACTACTTCCCAACTTTCATGGCAGTTAACAAAACAAAGTTGCTCCAATGTCTTCTCTCTGGATTTTGTCTTCTGATAGTATTTAAAGTTTTGGGTAGGGAACAGGTGTTTCGGATGAACAGGTGAAAACATTGCGGTCAAGAAACCTGACATTTATGAAAAATGGTCTTCCCACCAGTATTAGCAGACCATTAGCAGTCGCCTCTTGCAGCAGCAGCCAAAAATTGTCAAACCATCTACCAGCCAGGATTATTTTCAGTGGTAAAGAACAACCAACAACACTTACCTTTCAAAGAGCATTGGGTCTTTTGTTCGTTAGACAGCTTGTAACTTCAGGAATAACACATTAACCATTTTGATGGAGAATGAAAATGGCTATACACGAGGCCTGAACCTTCTGAAGTATTTGTGGTCCATTGCTGCTAGCAGCCTGGCAATTCCTTTATTGAAAATGCATTGTTTTTACAAATTTCTAACTTAAAAGTCCTTCCTGATCTTTTAGCACAGCAGCAGCACCTTGGGTAGTAGGTTGATGTTCAGGCAGATGTGTGCTGGGTGATGAGGAGTCTCTTGTGAACCCACCACTACCTGTAAGACCTCTCTACCCATCCCTCCTAGTAGAGGTTGTGTTGATTTGGCTGTTTGTCTGTGCTTCATACCAGGTCTGTGCAATGATCTGATTAAAAAAGAAGAAAATCTGCTTTTCAGGTTTTTGTTCTCTTAGAGAATGGCAAGACCCATAACTGGATCTTCTCTCCTGATGTACACTAGATCCGTATCTTATTAGGACTTAATCTTGGCTAGAAAAGGGTGTGGAGAAAATACCCAGTCTCTGAGACTATACTTGTTGACAAAAGGAACCACGTTGTAGAAAAAGAGAACTTGTTTGTTTGTTTGTTTTGTTTTGATTTTTTTCCTACCAACTGTTACACTATTTCGTATCCTTTTGAAGTGAATAGTTGGCCTAAGACAATTCTTGCTTTCTCCAATATTTCTATACTTTTACAAAACGTTTGTCATTCTTCTCTCTCCATTGTACTACAGGTGTCATTGCTAAAGGATGGATACAAAGATCGTTAAATAACAAACTAAAATGGATTGGCCCAAATGTTACATTTTCTTTTGGTTTTAAATGCACATCTAACTGCCACAGTACTTTTTTATTCAGATACCTGCAACAGTAATTAAATGCACCCTGTATACCCTCCCTTCCTTGGTGTTCTTGTTTCTTAATAAGAGAGAGATTTTATAGCCCTCTGCCACTTTTTCACTCAGTAGGAGAGTCATAAAAATTCCACACCAGGTACAATTAAGGGCCCAGTAGTTACAAGGAACTAAAATGACATTAAAGGTTTCATTTATTTTTGGGAGTTAGCTCAAGATACTTGCTTTCTTAAATAAGGATTTGATCACCTTTAATTGCCTCAAGTTAGGCATCTGAAAACTGGAGCCCTTGAGATGATTAGTAAGTGCAAAAAAATTTGGCTCCAGTTCATACATACTCTTACAGAGAGCAAACGCCAGGCAGAGGTACTGCACCAAAAGCATGTGTTTTCAGACATTCACCCATATGGGATGTCTTTCAGCCTATCTGAAAGGGTTTTAATTGCTCTGACAATGACTTAGTTGAATATCCGTGTGTGTGTGGAGGGTAACTTGAAAGAGAATAAGAATGAGGTAGGGACTTGACATCACATGCCAAGATTGCATTCCTCATTAATGTTGCTACAGGGAGAGGAATTTGTCTTGCTGGCCAAAAGGTGGTGGGTACTAGACAAAATAATTCTATATTTGGAAATTTCTGGTGAACAGAATGATTGACAATTACGAGAAGGGAAAAAAAAAATAAAGTTGCCTCAGATCTGCATTTCGAATCTTTGGCCGGGGTCACACGTTCAGAGTTCAAAAAGCTGGCTTTTGGGAACTCTGTGTTCAATTTCCAGCCTCAGAAACTGAAAAAGAATATTTCAGTGATACACAGTCGATGCACAGTAGTAGTGAGAATCCTGGAAATACTACCCAGCAGTGTGAAGGCCTAATTCTTGGTCTATTTGGTTAATGCCATGGGAAGTCTGTGATACTCCAACCCCCCATATTTTTGAACAACTATTTTATTATTTTTCAAACATATTTATAAAAATATGTTGTTGTTGTAATACACATAGAAACATGACTGGTGTATTCCATGCTTTTGCAGTTACACCCAATTTTTTAAAGCTACTCAATTTTTCAAAGCTACATTTTCAGTGACATATTCACAGGCTCTGTTATGAAAGTGTCATTGATTGGATGCACTTAGATATCTTCTCTTGGCAAACAGAAGCAGTTAAACAAAGGTGGAAGGGTTAAATTTAGCTCCATTTGAAAGACAAGGAGAAGAACAAAAAACCACACCCCAAAACAGTGTTCTTTGGGCTGAAATGAACTGACTGGCAAAAGTCATCTCATTAGCCAGTAGTAAGCAAATGCAGAGATCACAGCAGGAGCCTGAAACCCTAAATGACCCTATGAGCAAAAGATTGCTAGAAATACGTTGTCTGTGTGACCAAGTTTATTACAGACAGATATGAGATTGTTGAAAAGGCAAGTGTTAGCTCCAAAAAAGTTCTCCATGTGGTTTTGCTATTTGCCTTCAGTCTTCTTAAAGAGACAGGAGCTGCCTTGAACTGTGGCACTCAAAACCCTTACGGACAAATCCTCGTGGCAAGGATTTCAGTACAGAGAGCTTTATTAGCTCTCCGCAAAAAAACGAGACAAGGAAATTATCACCAAAATTCTTAGCATGCTTGCGACAAATGCAGGAAAAATATTATTGTTGTAAAGTTTCAGTCATCACCTACTAGCTGTCTGTCATCTCCGTGTCACTATAAGTATTCACTCTGTTTTCCAGACCTCTATTCCTCACCTGCACTCCTTCAATCCTAAAGTGAACAGACGGAGCTCTTCTGTGGTTTGCAACCAGCCATCCCAAGATAACACTGAAAATAGCCCCTCCTCTGTCACTTCAGAGAAGCCAACCTGGTCTCTGGTAGCTGAAGAACTGTCCCTCCTAACATATTCTGTAAATAGCATGTTTGAAGGTTTGTTCCTACCTAGTTATGGTGATGATGAGGATTTTTGCTTTAGCGTTGTCTAAACTTGCCTGTTCTCAGACATAGTGAGCAATGCCTGCAAAGATCTCATGAGGTCTGAGTGCAGGTCTCACCATCTCAGCAAGTGCTGTGGATGTAGAAATGTACATTTCTTTGGAATACCGTAAACTCCTTTCACAGAAGTTAAGGCAAAGAGAACGAAATTCATCCTCTTCGCTGCACTACAGAGGTTAACTTCATGAATTAAATATTGCAGCAATGGATCTGAGGAGACAACAGCCTTGAAACAAGAGGAATAAATTCAGAGAGGCCAGGGATGATTTATCACAAAAGCAGCTGTTTGTCATACAGCAGAGCTTCATCGTGCTATAGGTGAATGATATCATCATCTGCTTTAGCAAAACAAATGTGCAAACATATGTGCAAAATGTGAGTGAACCTCTTCCATGTGATGAAGCAGTTTAGCGTTATACACATTTCCTGGAGTGAACTTTGTGAACTCTTCTTTAGAAACAAAGTTTTTTCTTTATCTCCTCTAAATATCAATTATTACAGACGTTATAGTCATAATATTTGTTACCTTCACCATCAGCCTGCTGGTGGTTTACACATGTGCGGTCATCGTTTAGACTCTCAAACATGAGCTCACATGGTCACAGTGGATGATTTTTTTTTCTTCAAAAAATATGATTGTGGACCCAGTTATCAGGCAGAAGCTGTCTTAGTACTTTGAAAGGGGAAAGTAGTCTCTCCACAGCTGATTTTTGTGCAAAAGTTAGGTTTCCTTATCCCCACGCTCCCTCATTCCTATGCATCAATGAAAAACCAGCAAACAGGTCACCGCTGCTACTCGGCGTGTTTGTCAGAGCGCTCAGAATCGCAGGAGTTATTCAGAATTCTTTCTTTCAAATACTGCTACTTTGAATAAAATATAATTTGAAACAAAATAACAATAAAAAAAAAGTCAGAAGTACCTTATAACTAGTATACCAGCAATCACATCAAAATATACTGAATACCAGTTTATGAGAAGCCATTACAAGGTTTACATGATGGAGCTGGGCAGGCTGCAGACTGAACGACCAGCAGCAGTTAAGCACTAATGATGAGGACGTGCGACGGCTGTTTCCAGCAATGAGATCACAAGACTGGACACTTTGGCAAAACTGTGACAGCTCACGTCCAACATTCAGCGCTGATGATTGCAGGTAACTTTGAGGATTGGATCTGTCTGGTTAGGACTAAGCGATGAGACACCTAATAAATACTTGCAACAATAATACCGCTGAGCACCGGTTCCCATGTTCAGTCATTTCTTGAAATGATTTTTATTCTTCGGTGTTTGCAGGGATAGAAAGCTACAGGTAGAAAGAATTATGTTATATCCTTTGAGGGGGCAGAGTGTGCAGTTTAAGCCAAAAGATTCGAAAGGCAAAAGTGTTTTTACTGAATTTTGAATTCTTATTTCCTTTGAATACAAGATATGTTGACCATATGTGCTTTAGGTCCTACCTGAATCTCTTCTCATCCATATATCATCAGTTTTAACACAGGATATAGCATGACTGGCAGACAATCTGGAATCAATCTGTTTATCTTTAAAATGCTGCTGAAAAGTTTTAGAAGTTGCAAGGTCCTGAACTGGAAAGAAAATCTTGGAAGTAACAACAAAGAAGTATTGGAAAGGCAGACAATAACTTCAGAGTCTTCTATCTGGATCCTGTTGTGCAAGAGCATATATGCCATCTCTCAGAAAACCATTTCAGTGGAATAAAGTCTTCCTCGTTTATTAATACAACCAGGAATCAACCAGGCAGTTTTTAATTAGCATTGTAATTTTCAAGAAGTGAAAGATGGTTGCTTTATAGACTTCATATGCAGCTCAGAAGGGGCTCCAAACACAGCTGCATTTGTTTATAATATACTGCTATTTTTTAAGAGGATGCATCTGAGATACTGTATGTACTTGACGGCCTTGTGCTGCATAGCTAGAAAAATTTTATCAAAAGCCATGAATTCAGTGTATTGCAATTTTGCTCTCTGATGCATTTCTAAGCATTAGAAATCACAGGCTGTAGACGGTTTGCAAATAACCACTCTAGAAGAAAGCTTCCACATGTATATTAATAAGAATAATATAAATATTCCACAAATAGATGACTGCTTGTTGAGGGGCAAGTATAGGGCACGTCTTCTGTGTTTTGTTTGTTCTGCATTTCAGCCGAATCTGACATTTAACTGCAATATTTTGCATTGCTTTGTCTCTGATACTCAAGGATCACACAAATGCTTTACAAACACCAGTGGGCTAAGTCGCAAAACATTTCTGAAAATAGGGCTTGTACGTGCCTGATGTTTATTTCTACAGTTCATAATTTTGTTCCCATTCACATTATCCTGCTCTTTTCTGAATTAAATGTAATCATCTTAGCAGGGTTCCTAGTGGACCTTTCTGCTCTTATGCAGTAGGTTCTGTTTGGAACTATACGTGTCTTTCGTATTTTACATATTTCATTGTTGACTTAGAAAAAAATGAATCTCGCTGCCTTTCCTCAATAACAGCAAGATTATGGATTGGCTTCACAACAATTATAATAATAATAATTATTACTCATAAGGGATGTGATCTGAGTTCAGGAGCTGCAGAATTCCTGTTAATTTCTGGAGGGGACACAGCATAACTGACGGAGAAGTTGGGCTATGGGTTCCTGAATTCATAATCTGCTTCGTTGCTACTCATAGATTCTGCACCTATTAAAAGCTGAACAGAAAAAAAAGGAACTAATTTTTTAGTGCCTACTTCGAGGCCTTTCTTACATCTTTTAAAATTTTCTTTTCTCCCTCAAGGTCAATTTTTTAGGGACATTTAATCCTTTTCTGCTGTAACTTGCAAAGGTTGGTAGGCTCAAGCTTATTAAAACATCCATTGCCAAAGGGTACTAACAAACAAGGCTGTCATAAGATGCAGATTCCCCCCTGTTGTTTTCCATCTGAGCCACATTGAGCATTTTATTGATGAAAGGAGTAAGCAAAGGCTTCAGATTTGGCTCATATCCCTTAATTGTCCATAATTATTCAAAATATCCTAAAGCACTGGCATAATCTAAGTTGGTAGGGCTTGAAGGTGAACACAGCGAAGGTTTACAGGCTGATTTTCATAAACACTGTTATTTCTCCACACTTGCAACAGGCTCAGCACTCAAGGTCTAATATCCAAGCTCTCGCTGTGGCTAACCAGACACAGCCAGGATTTCTGGCTGGAGCTCCTGGCGGGCTCTTGTGTACTCACTCTGAACATGTGGCTCAGTCCTGTGAAGTACTGGCTGTTTTCTTCTCCCCTAGAAGTCAGTGGAAATTGTTTAAAGTGCCCAGAAGTTCTGAGGATCAAGCCCACAAAAAAAAAAATAAAAATTATTTCTATTGTTTGGAGACTGCATTGCGGTAAGCCCCGCTTTTGTACCGTGAGTTCATTACTATATATGTCCACATTTCCCCACAATTCCCGCTTGAACATATTTTGAGCAGCAAGCCCCCATGTTTTATTTGTTCAATCTGGTGCTAGTTTAGAGACATTTTGTTTTGTTTAGGTTTTGTTCTTCTCCACGGGGTACAGCTTTACTTTCACTGCGTAGCATAGCAAGGAATGGTTCCAGGGTGCTGTGCATCAAAAACCAACCGAGCTAAGGCTCTGTGTCTAAAGCATCCATCCCTAAACAAGACTGAAATCTTAAATAGAGGCCTCCTTTCGGTATTTTCCAGCGACATTCTAGATTTTTAATTTTCTTCCATTGCTATTAATACAAAGCTCTTCGGTTGTTTGAGGTCTACTAGCAGAGGAGATCACTGCAGCTCCTGCTTCAGCGACGAACTTAAGCACAAACCTTCCCCTGAGCACATGGTAATTCCCTGTGCAGTTGGTGGGGCCAGTTTTTTAAAGTTTTAATCCCTCGCTGAATCCTGGTCCAAAACCATCCAAACATTAGGGATGTGTTTTCATTTATTTATCCAGTTTCCCTTGAAGGACAAGGAGGAAAATTTTATATATGAAAAAAATAAAATAAAATAAAGGAAATTAACAGAGCAAGAAGCCCAAGTGATCTTTTTCTTGAAAAAGCAAATTTACTAAAACTTCCATGGAAGGTTATAAAACCTACGCTGTTTGCTCGAGAGACTTTTCTAATCACTTAGGTAAACATGGGAGGTAGACTGGGCAAACACATATCCAGGATAGGCTAAATATTGAGGTATTTTAGAGGAATATTTATTGAGTTAAATATATTTATATATACACACACATAGATATTGGTACCTGAAGAATATATATTTTGGTGTACTACCTCAGAGACATAACAACTCTAAGGTGTACAAATCTGGCAGTTTTGAGGAATCCTATTCAAAAAACATTATTGAGCAAACCAAAACTCTATAAAATTACAGAGCTTCAGCACATGGATGGTAATATTTTTCTTAGTTCAGTGATATAAGATGTCGTAAATTTGATGGAATCTCAAAATAACGTTAACAACTGTTGCTCATTTGGATGTCGCCTATAGAAATAAATTGGTGTTATTTAAATAGCCATTTCCTTTCTAATGAGCATATTATTTAGTCATTGCTTTAAAATCCAGAGCACAGATGAATGGCTGGCAAAGTTTTACTTGCCATGTACTTTCTTGGATGATAAAGTTTAAGAAAGGAAACTTGGAAAAAAATTTAAAAAATCACTTGTAAGTGAAACTTTTCCATTTGGAAGAAAACCGAAGTAGCTTGAAAAAGTGAAATTCATCCTGCAGATGATCTTTAAAATTCTCTATTATGGACACTGGAAACTTACTCTATGATGTTATTCATCCTATTTAAAATACCCCTGTTGGCAGACAAACCTCAGGGAACTCTGCAGGAAGATATTTTAATTTATGAACTGTAAACCAGAATGATTAAAGAAATAAACACTACATAAACGTCCTGACAAGTGCAATCGATGGGAAAGCTTCTAGAGGAGCATCAAAAATCAAATCCAAATAAAGGCGTAAAAAAAAAGGTAAATATAGGACAGGAAAATAGGTATTAAGACACCATCACTGGTCACAGGCAAAATGCCTTTAGGTTTTGAGTTTCCACACTCTCTCTCTGGTCAGCAGTCCTTTTAGAAGAAGTTGCTACTGAGAGTAGTTTTCTTTCAAAACGAGTGAATTAGAATGTAGAGAAAATGATCCAGTTGCCACTCAAGACAGCTGTAGATACCATGTGTGCTGCTAGGACGGCAAGTGAGAAAGCAGATATCAAATCTTATTTGCTGTTTAGAAGCAGACAGCTGCTAATACTTTTTAATTACGACTTACTGTTGCTTTTATCCCAGTTATATTTTACTTTGTGGCTAGACTCCCTCTTTCCATGTAAGCTTCCTCTGGGAGCACAAACTGCTGACTCCTCATCTACGGACAGAAATGCCACAACATAAATTACGTTTGGTTGGGGTTTTTTTTTGTTTTGGTTTTTTTTTTTTTTTTTATTTTTTTTCAAAAAAAAAAAAAAAAAGATAAAAATTGTTGTGTTTTGGTTGGAGGGTGCCACGACAGATAAAAAGCCACTGTGTAGCTGCCTCGTGGAAAACCCTCCAGCTGAGCACTGATAAAATTTATCACAGGGGCACACATAGGAATAAGTAGCTTGGCAAAGCAGCCTGCGGTAAAACGTGCAACAGCTGAATATCTAAAGGGATGCTGCAGCTTGACAACAAAACGGTGCAAAGAGAGCTAATAGCACGGACTTGTAAGGTAGGTAACCCTCTCCTGTGGGCTGCTGGGTTTATCTGCTGACCTCTGCACTCCTGTTTTGTTCCCAGAACTGGAGTAGAGGGCACGGAGCCACTACTTGAACCCTCCCCTATCCATGGCATGCTGTGAGCAGGAGTGGGCGATGCAAGAGCGACGTTGCTACCAGCGCTTGAGGCAATCTGATGATGGACTTTTGTCACCTAAAAATTCAGCTCCTGCTTCCTCCATTTATTTTTTCTTTTTTTTTTTTTTTAAAAGTGATTTCTGAACTTATCCTAAAAAAAAGAGGGAGACTTCTCAGAGTACATTTGACCCAAACGTAGTCAGAATTTTGCCAAACCCACTGATGCTGTGAGATCATCAGGTGTTTCAACGAATTAAGAAAAACCCTGGAATAAGCAAAATGCAGTTGTAGCTTCTCTCATTACATGGAAATACACGTCTAAGGTTTCTCTTTCCATCTCCAGTCGCTCTTGCACTGCTTGCTTTTCGAGACGGTAAACACGACACGTGGATACCTGACTCCATGAATGTATTTTTAGCTCAGTTCTCCCAGGATCTGGAAGACTGTTAAAAAAAAAAAAAAAAATTGGAAAAAAAAAAATCCCCCAAATCAAAGTGAAACATCCTCTTGTTTAAAGAAAAAATCTGGATTAAAGGAGCCCTTGGGAACAACGGAGATCTGGAGGGTTAAGCAATAGCATGAGGTGGTTTGTGAGAGATCAGGCACGGATTAGGAGTGATTGGTGACTCACACAGGTTTTGCTCATATGTATCCGACACTCCTGAAAGTCTGCTGATTCACTCTGGGAAGGACAGGTTCTCTTTTCTCTTCTGCTGACATTTACAAGCGGCATAAATGAAAATGGTAGTATTTTACACCTGTGTCACACATGTGTAAACGACTGTAGGAAGAACACAGCAGCTGCAAATCAGGTCCAGAGAGTTGAAATGAGAAGAAGCAGAAGGTTCGTAAAAGAGCATAAGCTAAAGGCTATTGCCAACGTGGACAAAGAAGAGAGAGAGAAACAGAGGAAAAGGTCAAAGGAAGTGAGAGAGAGAGGCAGAGAGAGGCAAAAACTGGAACCAGGTTCACAACAAAGAAAAGGACAGGAAAAAAAGGTGTGGTTTTTGTTGTGGGTTTCGTTTTTTTTTTAAATGAAACCATCCACGAGCGAAAAGCAGGGACTATCAACATGGAGAAGGGACAAGAACATGGAAAAGGGGCAAGAATGTTCTCCTTCCGTTCCCAGACAAGCAAAAGCTAAATCCACCACTAATTGTGCTATTGCAAAATCTACAAGCAATTAAATAAAAAACCCAAATCTATTTAAAATCATTTTTTTCAGGTATACTATTGCAGGGAAGGTGTACGAATGGACTAGGCAACACGACCCCCAGAGAAAAGAATCACTCTGTCACGTTTTGCTTGGCGGGCATGCTGCCAGCATCAAACAGAGTTTTTGGGGCGGTCGTCCCTCCGGTGCCTTTTCTTGCCAACGCAGCCTCCCCTGCACGACGCGGGGTGTTTGTTCAGCATCCTCCGTGCTGCCGACGGGGAGCCAGCCTCTGTCCCAAACAACCAGGGAGGCACAAGAGTGGAAGTGCTGATTAACGTGGCGGGACCGACGTGGCACAATTAGCAATGTGGGGGGGTGAGAGGGGACAGCTGCTCAAGTGCCAGTTCTGTGCCATCCTTTTTCTCTAGCGCGGTTCCCGTCTCGCTTTTGATGTGCGAAAGGAGAAATTATTCACCGGGGTGGCAGACACATTTCTGTTCTCAAGAACACCGAGGTATCATTAATCTTCTGGCAACTTGGCAAGGGCGGGTTATGTGGATGCAAGTACTTCGCAAGGCTAAATTTAAAGGGAGAAAAGAGACAGAAAGAGGAGATGCTTTCCTGGAGTTTCCATTGCTACAGGACAGGCCATGTTAACACCGCAGTAGCTTACTGGCAATAACACTTTAAAAAAAAATAATTTTAAAAATCCCCTTTTTATGGATTTTCAGCATCTGTCCAGAAAAGCGGAATGTGAAATGGGATCCTAACACTGCAATATAAATTTTCTAATCCTGTCTATAAAATAGCTAGTTGATCTCACAAAGTGCAAAGCATAACTCACGTATCTGTAATTTCTTGCACTGCGCCGCTGCTACGGGCATAAATTTCTGAAAGGAAGGGAAGGAGAGTGATAGCGGGTGCGATAGGAAGATTTGTCAGAAAGGAGTTATGATGGATAGCCACGTTAGTCACACGTAGCAAAGACATAATTGGCTTAGATTATTGTTGCACATCCCTACTACGCATTTTGCACAGGCCTCGTATGTTTTATGTCCTTCCTTCTGTCTCAGCTGAGAGTCTGGGACACTGGAGAAAACAGGAGCGCTCCTCTTTGACAGAGCTTTCTGCTTTGGAAACAGCGTCTTAGCATCTTTGCTGCCCTAAGAAACTCCAATAAAACAGCTCAAATAGAACAGAAAATATATCTTCAAGGGTCTTGTGCCCTGGGTCCCTCAAAAGGTGTAAGTTAAGGCTGATTTATACAAGGACATCATGTTTTGCTCTCCCAGTGATATCAAATATCATTTTTTTTTCACTATGCAAAGTTGAGATAAATCAGATTTTAAACCAGGTAGATTTTCTGTATGGCTTACAAATTATTGCCAACTTTGGGGAAGAAAAATGGACGTTTGAAAGGGGAAAAAGATAGTTTATCACTTCTAATACAATCCAAAAATGCTCTCTGTCTGAAGTTGCTCCCTGATCAGGTATGGTAAAAAAAGTTCCATCAAAGTCAGGTGGTCAAATTAAATTGATAAGCCCCAAAATTACATGATGTATTTTTTTAATCCTGTGATTCTGGCATTTTTCAGAAAGATAGCATCGAAGCTTACATGAAGCACTAAGACTGACTTTTGAGAGTTAGATCACAGCTACTGTTTATTTCATTTGTCTCAACAAGGGTCCTCTGCTTTTACCCTATCTGCTTATATTTTCCCATTACTCAGACAAGGTAGAATTTTATTCTGCATAGTGTTGAAAAGGCACACAGGAAAGTGATTGCTGATTTCATTTCAGTGCTTTAGATTTTTATTAAATTAATTCAACAGAACACTTTTTTCTCCTCCATTTTGTTAGGATCACATTTTTTGTCTTGCTGTGATTAGGTGCAGAAAAGTAGACAAGGGCTTGAATCTTACTTTTGTTTTTGGGTTCGAGCACCAAGGATATGTAAAATTAAGCATCCTTAAGTGACTTGAGGCAGTAATGTTGTAAGTGGGACTCAGGAAAAGAAAAAAAATAAATTTATCATCTCCCAGAAGTTTTTTCTTTTTATTCAGTTAAAGCTGAGTTGAATTCAGACCTTAGTTTTTATTCCACACTATCGTGAAGAACAGGAGGAATATGACTGGAAAATGGGAAAGAATTTGCTGGAGAAAGGAAATCAATATGTTATCTTTACCTCCTTTACCAAGTTGTCCCAGGACAACTTGTAGGCTTCCCAGAGGGCAGCTTCAACCTTGGCTGCTGGGTGAAACACAGCTGAACTCAATCTGATTTGTATTTGCGTGTTCCCTGGCAAAGGTATGAATTCCAATTTTGTGATTGCAGGAGAGGTGAGTGTTCTACCCCCAATTAACTGGCTTACTGGATTTATCCCTGGGAAAATACCTCCTGGACCATCAAGACTAGGACCTGCTGTCCTAGACATAATTATGCATTTATGTTACACCATCACTTCAGGAAACTGCTAGAAATGTCTGTCTGGAAAGCAGTTCAGTTCTCAGACTTCTCTGCTCCTACTGAAGGAGTCTGCAGAATCCTCTAATGGTTGGGAATAATCCTCTGATTACGAGCATACACTTACTCATTGCAGTTTATACACATTTGTTCTTGTGCCAACGCTGCCCTTCACTAGCAGTTGTTCTTTACTACGAATGTATTTATAGTCTGCAGACATATCCCTCCTCAGTCCCAGTTTTGCACACCAGAAGAAGCCAGACCCTTTTCCTTCCCACTCATGAGCCAGGCTCTTGGTTTCCCTGTCTGTCTTAGCAGCCTGTTCCTGCTCATGTGGCAGTCTCAGCGAACCTTTTACCTGGCTGGTCATAGCTGTGCACAGTAGTCCAAACGTAAATTCACGGGTGCTTTCTGTGACAGAGGGAGCGTTTCTGCATTTCTACAGGAATGCCTCACTCCAGCCTTTTTTATGGCCATAGTGTTACTAGCTCATCATCATACAGTGTGTAACTAACACACCAAAGTCTTCCTCTGTTGTAGTATTTCCAACTGATGAACTCCAGCTGATAGCAGGAATTCCTGCCATTAGCCCCCAAATTCATGCTCCTGCCCTTTGTACTATTAAGTTTCATCACACTTCTGTTTTCTCTCCTCAAGGTCATCCTGTTCTTCCTCTGCAATGATGCATCACAAAAGTACTGGTTTACTGCACTACTTACTGTTAAAATAAGCAGGCCTGTGTATTTTGTTTTTTTTTTCTTTCACAACAGGTTGCAGTTTGAGCCTCCTGCCCAAATCATCTGCTTATCTCATAGCTCTCTGCAGCCTGGTAATATTCTGCCTCAGTCCATGCTCCATGAGCAGAATACTTCTGGGAACTGTACTACATTGTTTTCCCTGAGGAAACCCTTTTCATTTGCAGTATTTGGTATTTTGAGAACAAAAGGCATCAGAAGGAAAAAGTGACTAGCAAATGGAGGACAATCATTTTCAGGTGTGAAGCCATCCCTGGGATTTTTTTTTAAAGCCTCCTACCTTCCTACATGGATGTCAGTATCATGCAATCCAGATGTTGTTGGCTTCTATTCAACACGGCCCTCGTCTGAAATGGAAGGTGTTAAATTGAAGTCAGGCTGAAAAGAGAGGTGAACATTCTCTGGCAACTGAGAACAGGAGGATCAGAGGCAGTTCCAGCACCAGCACCAAGTTCCCATATTAATAGGGATCATTCTTTCTTCCTCAAAGTTAACCCCTTCCTGCCTAACTCATGGAGGTACTGAGGGACACGTCCTTGCTTGGGTGAAGGTGTGGATGTGCTGGTGTTACTGGAGCTGAGGTGGCTTGTCCCAGCTCGGGACAATTGCTCCAACTCCTTCTCCAGATCCTGGAGTGATCTTGAAGGAAAAAGTCATGGGTGAAGGTAGAGTGGGTTTTAGTTTTTTTTCTCATAGTTAAGGTCACTTGACTGCCTTGGGTCTGTATTAATCATATCTTAATGTACTAGGGTTTCTTTTCAGAATAACCACAAGACTGAATTTCATTCATCTGTAATTTATGGCTTGTCGATAACTATTGTAACAACTATTTTGCAGTTAAATCACTGATACCTGCTTTACCTCTCAATACACATTAATGCTGTTCCTTGGGCCTGTCCCCATCATGAATATAGATATATATGCATAGATCTTTAGCAAAAGGAATTTGGGAAGCAGGAGAGCTTGAATCAATTTCAAGAAGTCGTTGTTGTGAAAATGTATGTTCTTACCTTAAATAAAATGAGCACCAATGAAACTTTGTTGAATCAGAGCTGAATTTGTTTCAAGTTCCTAGCTTCATCATTTGTCCATTTGATTTCGTGTTTTCATGTTACAAATTCAACATTTCTAAATATCATGCCATGGAATCCATTTGGAAAATGCCATGTGGTCCCAGACAGGCATTATGCAGTCTTTAATTCTATCTTACTGTGCTCTCTTCCACGGTAACACTGTTTACTGTGCAGGAGTTGTGTCTTGGCTTCTGCAATAGTTTGCCATTAACAGGGTAAAGCGCGTCATAAATAACCCTCCAGTACGTGCAATAATTAACTTTTAAGACTACCATTAAATCTTTTTAAAGCGGATTGATTAGGTTTCAATTTTGCACGTTACTTCAGAATTTCATCTGAACCGAAGCATTTCTCTAGGCTATTCTGCAGCTGTGCTTGCTTTCTAGCACTGACAGTCATTCAAATCCATCTTGTGCTATTGTAACCTGCTGTTAGCCCATTAGCTGCAATCTGTGGGAGGAGAAGGAGACAAATTGTGTCACTATTCCTTATCAAGGGACCACACAGTTGTTTGCCACTTTGACTCTGTGATGGATAGTTATCTTGAGAAGTGACAGGTGTGAGACTGGAAATTTAGAAGGAAACAATGCAGGAGCCCAGTAGCGTTTCGTTATTGACACTTGCTAGATAACAACACAGGGTTAATCAATCTCTCGTGTTGTTCTTAACCCCCTATTCTTTTTGTCTTCAAGATGCAGTTTTTCTCATCAGACTGACACGGCAGGAAAAAAGGTTTGAGCAGATAGCAGACATTTTTCCTTTACCACGTACTGGACATACAATGTCAAATTCCATGAAAAACACATTGTTGTTTCCTTTGACAATTTTTTTTTTTTTAAACTCTTTAAATGTGGGTCAGGAGCTGGAGAAAATACAGTTTAAATATTTGGAAGTTTAAGTATATGAAAGTATTTGCAAGTAGACGTCCTTTTTCTTCAGTGAAACAGTCTGTTTCCAAGTTGATTTTTAGTCTCAACAAGTTTCTTTATCATTGTATTTCCACAAATTAACTTGCTGTTGCCCATCTTTTATTATTTCCTTCCCAGATGTAAGCTAAAGTAAGTGTGATGTAAAACAAACAAACAAAGAAAACCAAACCCTGGATGTTAAATGATCACATTTACAAAACTCACAGTTTAAATAAATGTGGGTCCTGGAAAATTTATGCTGATATTTTAGGCCAGGTTTGCTTTTTCTATGAGCTTCAGAAAATGGAATGGTAGTTCAGAATTCACAGTCTTCAAAAATCTTAAAAATGTTTTTAAATGTTTAGGAAGCACTGAGAGAATAACAAATTTATGTATGAGCTAGAGGTCATGTTGACTAAGGACCAATGGCAAAAGCTACAAACAATGAAGCTATAGGATGGCAAGGAAGCATCAAAGAACATTGGAGCCCTACTGTACTAACCCCAAACAAGAGACATTGAGTCCAAAGAGTTCACGGTTGAAACAGCCAAGACAAAAGATGAGGAAGACATTATTGTGATTTTACTAAAAGGGATAAAATTTTATAAACAATGGAGACGTACTTGAGATCTCCAGGAAACTGGTAGGAGCTGATGACCAACCTGTAAGAGCATAGGTTCACATCTACGAAACATCAGTAATTAATCTTAGTTTTCAGTGGGTCTGTTCTATTTGTTTGTCCTGCACTATTCTCTTGTATAAACCAGGTCTTTTGGGCAAAGGTTCCTGCTGATGACAAAGGGTAAATTTCAAGCCCATTAGATATGTTCTCGAGTGTTTACATGGCAGAGGACCAGCTTGATCATACTGTGCATATTATATTGACAATTTTAAAATTCTATATGTTTGGTTAGAGGATTAAATAACGTGTTTTGTGCCACAAAACAAAACAGAAAAGATGCAGTTGTTTGCTTTATTTAACCTGAGAGAGGAATGCCCTGCTCATAGGTCATTTGAAAACCCGTAGCGGCACCCAGCAGAGCGTACATGTACGGATGCCTCAGCAGCCGTCCTGAAATGTTTTCAGATGGGGCCAAAGGAGCTATACAACAGCCAGGATGCTCTGTGCTGCTCTTCGGTTCCTCTTGCACCGTGACACAGCAGGATGGTGAGTTGCTGTAGAGGCACATTTGTTCCCCGATTCACGTTTCCAAGGAGAAACGGACTTTGGACACATTTCACTCCTGTCTAATCGCTCCTCTTCAAAAATTTTCATCTGTGTGGTCACATACCCTCTTCATGTCCATGCCTTGCAGGGCAGAGTTATGATGTACACCGTATCAACTTCTTCTGTTTGACAGACGTTCACACAAGCTCCTTTCATCTCCAATGTGGGAAATGTTAAGGATGGAGAGTGATACACCACTACGGTTGTGAAATGTCTCTATCAAGTTTCCACATTAGCCTGCTTTCACCACTTCTTTTCCCTTGCCTTCTGAGTTTAAGTAGCTGCCAATGAAATCTCAGAAAGGTCTCATTAGATTTGAAGCTCCTGTCAGGCAGAGCTGGAGGAAAATTTATCGTGTGAGGTTCATACATGAGATTTTAGAAGCTTGTTTCTGTCCATCCAAATCACATTCAGGTTCTGCGAAGCGAACGGTAATTAATCAAAGGCGGTGATATAGGAAATAAAGAATTCTGATGCGCAAGCATAACGAGCAATTCCTCATGCAACGCTTGCCCTTTAGAAATGGCAGTTGACCACCTAGTTCAGCACAGGATGCATAAGCGACATCTGTTCCCGCGTCACTGTGGCTTTCCTAATCAGAAAGGTACTCTGTGTGCTTTGTAGCTGCCACGTGGCTGACATGGTTATTCTATAACCTTACGCCCTTGTTCTTGCGCCCTGTGCCCCTAAAGCTTGGCTCTTGCATGCTTCTCTGTCTTCCGCCCTTACTCCCTAACAGCTGAACGGCACAAATGCCCAGCAGCAACTGGGATTCCTAAGCAAAAGCAGTAGTAAAATAACATACCTTCAAGATGAAGGAGACATGCAGGTTTCTGAATGCGTGAGTGACAGTTTTTAGTCGTCCACGATAGATAGAATTTTATCTGTTATAAAGAATTATCCGGAGTCATTTAAAGAGAGGAGGTTTATCAGCACGATATTTAAGAAGATGCTCCTGTCACCAGGACTGATGATCTAGGTT
The DNA here is from genome assembly GCA_013396935.1 of Baryphthengus martii. Lineage (NCBI taxonomy): Eukaryota > Metazoa > Chordata > Aves > Coraciiformes > Momotidae > Baryphthengus > Baryphthengus martii. The sequence goes on from VWZK01015093.1 coordinate 55,431, forward strand.
CATGTCCAGTCTAGCTGCAGACTTTAAGTGAAATGCTGAAACATTGCAGCCCAGCTTCTTGAAAATATTTGAAAACTACTGAAATTCAACTACTTTGCAGAGAGAACAGTAAAAAAGCTTTTTCACTGAGCGTGTCATTGTTCCAAACAGAGGAAAGGATCACATTAAAGCAGAAATTACCAGGCTGCAGTATACATATTAATCACCGTATCTGAAATACTTTCAGGTAGTGCTCAGCAACTACTCTAGCTTGTCTCCGTGCCATGTGTTCACAACCTGTGGCACACAAAAAGCCCATGGACCCCCACATTAAGCACAGCTTCCTTGTGCAAAGAGAATTAAATACCTGAAGGCCATTAAAGACCCCCTCCACTTTACTATCCTACTTTTAAAACAGGGATTATTTTATAACATTTCTGCTGGTTACTGTAAAATAAAGTTCTAGGGAAAAGGAGTGTTTGATATTGTGCTGTGTTCAGTGCACATTATGGTGGCTCTTGATTTTGACTGGGGCTTGACGGATCCAGTAACACAAACAAATAATAATAACAGCTTAAGGATATCAAACGGAGAAGGAGGACAGAATGCCTTTTATACTTACAAAAAGATGATGTCAATTGATCTAGATTTCAGAAAGCAGTGGAAGACAAGTGTAACTTGTTATTGTTAAAAGGTAGAAATCTGTTAGCCTTTGATTTATTTGTAACACAGTTTAGCACACTGTTAAGTACAAAAAGAGTCAGAAGAACATAATATGCCAGTGTAGTTGCTAATATTCTTTAGAAAAAGCTGGTAAGAAAAAAAAAGAGAAAAAAAAAAAAAAGGAATGGCATGAGAGGATTTTATCTAATACAATCCTTTGCTCAGTCTCAAGCAATGTTCTCTCTAACACAACGCTTTTCTCCCTGGTTAATCAGAACAGGGTTCAGATGAAATCAAATAATTTGCAGATGAATTGCTAATATGTCCTGTCATGTATGCCCTTCTAACAGCATGTCTTTCTAGCCTGTTGAAATACTTACATCATATGGAGAGACCTGAAAAGTTTGAACATTTTGGTTCACTGCCAAGAAAAATTATTTATCAATGGCACATACTGTGCTGATATATACCACAAGAACAGATTTTTAACTAAGAATGAACATTAGGACAAGACCCTTTCCCTTCCTCTAGTGTGTTAAGACAGACTGGGATGCTGTGCTCTCTTCTCCAGAACATCCCGGAAGAAGCCTCCAATCTATCTTCGTTACTAATTTGACTCTGTTAAACAGAATCAGGGTACTTACAAGATTCAAAGTCATTAATCTCAAAAGCCTCCTGAGAAGTAGCACCGTGCTGCTCTCACACTTTGGTGGATGGAGAATTGAGGTGGAGGAAGTTTATGGGCGTGGTGTGTAGGTGGCTGTAGCTGTCATTGGAGGGCTGCTTGTGTGTAGGATGTCTGGAAGAGCAGGTGTCAAATGGGTGGCCATACTACATCATAGCCCTTCTTCATACAATGTAGTCCCACTTTAACAAAAAGTGCCAGTTTTGCTGCAGGACAGACGCCAGCTCTGAACCAACCCTTAACTGTCTCAGCACATTTGCAGTAGTCATCTATTCCTCAAAGTAATTTCTGGAGTAAATACTTGCTCATCAAATTAAGTTCGAGTTTCAAGAATGATCTTTTTCTCCGTTGCTCCTGCAGGGAATAGTGTGTCATGAAAAAGGCTTTGTTCCCTTTGGCAGTCAAGCTAACGCCATCACAGAAGCTCAGGGAGAGGGAGCTCAAAGTTGTCATTAGAATTTCAGGCAGATCTTGCTTGGGCTGTGGAGGATTGCTATCATTACATGTTGGTGTGCTCCAAAGGTCAGCCAGATCAAAAGCTCTGCTCAGCAGCCAATTAATACATTGTTTAATATTAGGGAAAATAGAAAAAAAAAAAAAAGGAATACAATTAAAATTTCAATAAAGAAAAAGCAGGCAGCTGCAGTATAGCCTACAAGTGCCACCCAGGAGGGCTGGGATAATTTGCTATGATAGGATTAATTTACAGTTCTCTTGCTTTTGGGGGGTTTAAGTCTTCAACTTGAATATTTCTTTGGTGCATTATCTGCATTTGCATTTATCATTGGCTTGTACAATGGAATTTTCACAGGACTTGACATTTTGAAGTCCTAACTTAGGGCTTGGTCCAACCGCCTTTGAAGTCAACGAGAAGATTGCCACTAAGTTCAATGAGAAGTTGGATCAGGCTCCATAATCACTATGGACTCATTATAATCTCACAGCTGGTAACAACCGTTTAGAAATGCAGTATAAAAACTGTGATACTGGCAGGATGAGTTCAGTGCGAAGCACAATCCCTTCAAGTTGAACATAAGTTTAACAATTTAAACAGACTTTAGAATTAGCTGCTTTCTTTGCACACTAACATCTGACGACTCTTCCCAAAATTTACTGAAAGGGCCTCTATATTTGCACTATGAGCTGCCTGAATCCTTTAATATGCTTTTGATTCTTTAACTCCAAACCAAAGCAAAAAGGAATTTTCCCTCTACCATCTCTCTGTTGCCACAGAGAAGAGTTTTCTGCAAAATGGTTCCTTTTCCAGTGCTTTGCTAAAATGGCTGCTGCCAGGAGTAGGCCTAGGGACACAATAACTGCAAAAGGCAACCCTTTTCCCATTACATTTCACAGTTTGCATGCAAGCAGCAAGGCCGTGTTCTCGCTGCATGGATGCTCGGATTGCTGTGACGAGCAAATTGAGGGCAGATCCCTCCGAAATGAATCGAGGCTTTACCATAGTTTTGCAAGAGATGCTGTCTGAGTCACAGTGTGATCGTAAACTCGAGAGAGAATGTTTCTGCTCCAGTTGAGGGGTGCTGAGGATGCAGGTGAGGCTGGTGTTCAGGAAGGCCTGACAACAGGGGTTTAGATTAACCAAAATGGGATGCACATTGCTCCCATGCAATCACTTATATTTGTGTCTTCCAAGTACAATTGCAAGTATCGGTACAGAGAGGTTTTGAAGTTGAATGAGGAGAAAAGATTAAGGTGGAAGAAGGCAGGCTCAAAAGTCTATATGACTCATGGATTACACGTTTACCCACTGAATTTACACACGAGAAAATGACACGTGCTTGAAACGATGTTTGTTTTTGTACGTTGTTCAGAATTTGTCCTTTCAAAGAGTATTCTAAAATCCTCAGAAAAATCCAAACTGTTTCCTTGCAATGCAGGAGATTTCCCAGTAGATCATAACTCCCTCTTTGGACCAGATGTAAGTGAAACTGCTTTGAATATCAGTGTGGTTACTTTCTAAGGGTGAGGAGAAGGTCTGCAATTTTCCTTCCACAAAATGTGCCCGACAGACGTCTATGTTGTACATCATAGAATCATAGGGTGGTAGGGATTGGAATGGACCTCTGGAGATCATTGAGTCCAACCCCCTGCCAGAGCAGGATCACCCAAGGCAGGCCACACAGGAACAGATCCAGGAAGGGTTTGAAAGTCTCTAGAGAAAGAGACTCCACAGACTCTCTGGGCAGTCTATTCCAGGCTCTGTCACCCTCACAGGAAAGAAGTTTTTCCTCATGTTGAGGTGGAACTTCCTGGGTTCCAGTTTGTGCCCATTGCCCCTTGTCCTACCCTAGGGCACCAGTGAAAACAGACTGGTCCCTTCTACTTGACACCTACCCTGTAGATATTTGTAAAAATGAATATGATCCCTTCTCAGACTTCTCTTCTCCAGACTTAGCAGCCCCATTGCTCCCAGCCTTTCCTCGTAAGAGAGGAGTTCTGATCCCTTAATCATCTCTGTAGCCTCCTCTGGACTCTCTCTAGTACATCCCTGTCCCTCTTGAACTGGGGAGCCCAGAACTGGACATAGGCTGTTCAGGGGAGACCCACAGGCAGCAGGTGCTGCAGTAACAGAACATTTTGCATTGCCATTATCATTGGCCAGTTCTGCTTCTAATGAAGTCCTCATGTGTGGTTGGTTTCAGAGTTGCATGAAAAATTTTAAAGGATGGTTTTCACCGAGTTTTGGAGCTTCGTCGTAGAACAGCAGGGGTTCAGGGCATAACCCAAACCATCCATCTAGTTCCCTCATGGTGCTGTAATGATCCTTACCCTATTATTTTTGGCCTTTATAGATATATATATACATTTTTTTTTTTCCCCAACACTCTCCTGTGTGCCAGGTTCTCTCCCATGCCAAGAGTAAATAATGTCTATATGGGTTAGATCTTTGTTTCCTATATTGGCTCCTCTTCAGGACTGAAATATGTAAAGCTTCAGAACCCATACGTACTCACACACAAATCCACATCGAAAAAGACAGAATAATCCTCCATATCATGCTACAGTAGTAATCTAGTTTAATGCAGTCTTGGAGGGTAGGCTAAGCCCGTGAACCATTTCTGCTTTACTGATGTGGTTTATGTGAGGCACAGAGCCCCAGGAGAGAATGATTTCTTTGTAATGTAGCAGTCCATCCATTACTTTGTATATTGAACCAATCAATTGACTTGTTTATGACATGCTTAATGTTTGGGGAATCCGAACTTCTGATTCACTTCAAGTCCTTTTAATTACAGTAAATTCCTTGAAAACAGATGCTTTTAATATTCAACTTGAGTGTTTTATAAGCTATGCAAATATTTTATTTGTGGTCTATTTTCTGGTGCTCACAGCCAAAACACACTACTCAATTTTTCAGAGGATTATTTTATCTCACTGAAACCTAAGTAAATTAATCTTCCTCAAAATTACTTTTTCCTTTGCAGAGTATACATTTTACTTTACCTTAAATTTTATGCTCTCTGTATCTTCTTGAGTTTTCCCTACTAAAGAAATGAGGATATAATATCAATCTCTGATGTTTAAAAATGAATATTTTGGGGGTTGTTTTGATTAAATGAAGAAGTGAGGTCTTTTGACAGTATTTTATATTGAAAATATTTCTTTGTCACTGTACAGGTTAGCTGTGGAAAGGCTAGACATCCATCATAAAGCTTTTCTACTCATGGACTACTTTTTGAAGTCATTGCAAATACGAGTATACCACTAGGTATCCTAATTTTTGACCATGAATCATCTTTTCTTTATTACATTTGAAGGGACAACCTCTAAAAAACAGACTAAGCATGACAATAATTATACCAGGGTAACAGAGATTGGCAAGAAGGTGTCACTCAGAGGTTAGTAGAGCAAAGGGTGTATCTAAGCATCAATCCCCATTTCCATTTCATGGAAGAAATCCATCTCTAGCCCTCCAAAAAGACCTCTCTCAGACCCATAGACATTAGGAACACCAAGACTTATAAACACATTTAGTCACCACTGTGGCAGCCTCAGCCTTGCCCTATACGGTAACCATTGCCCCTAGCTCCTTTCTAACGTTTCAGATTGGATGCATGGTTGCTACCTAAACAAAAAACAAACCTGAAAAGATCCCCTTTGAAGCAGTTGCTTGTGCCAAAAAGAGTGCTGAACACAGTAATAATGTAACAGGGAAAATAAAAAGAAAGAATGATCATTTGAGTTTGCCATTTACAGACACAATAGGGTGAAAATAGTCTCAAGTATACATTTTTTAAAATGCACACGGTGAAAAGCATGGAGTTTTTGGTAGGATGCTGTTTGCCTGAGTCCTGGTTATGTCTCCCTGATTTTCAGGTCCAGGCTCACCTTCGTTGTGCTTATCCATGCAAAAATACCTTAGATATGGGTGTAGGACTTCTCTGCAATCTGTGGCAGCCCTTACCTTCTTATCTGCCCCATGTAACCCCATTCCAATGCTCTTCCTCTGTCTCCCCAAGTCATGCAACACGTATCTCAATATATTGTTATTTTATTTTTTTTCCCATTTCACAGCTTGTAAGGTGTCTGAGATCTACTCCCTGTCCCCATCAGCTAATTAATTTTCTTACCTCATGGATGCCTGTGTCCCCTGGGTGCATGCTGAACCTGCATGGGAATGCAACTGACCCTTGAGAAGGCTCCAGCTGCAACGGGGGACTGGTGCTAAACCTCACTGCCCTGCTGTAGTCAACAGAGAAGTCATCACAAAGCTCTTTAGGACACCCTCCTCAGAGAACAACTTACCACCAAAGCCACGGGCAATTTTTCTGAGCCATAAACACCACTGAGTTCACCAATGTTTTCTAGTAATGGATTTCACAACACTGGAGGTTATTCCTCCTTCCACACAGATAATGGCTTTAAACTAAAAGAGGAGACATTCAGAGTAGATAGAAGGAAGGTATTTTTGTCATTAAGGGTGGTGAGACCCTGGCCCAGGTTACCAGGAGACGTGGAATATGCCCCATGCCTGGAACCATCCCAGGGGGGATTGGCATCATTCCAGGGGAGGCTGGACGGGCTCTGAGCAACCTGATCTAGTTGGGATGTCCCTGCTCCCTGCAGGGGAGTTGGACCAGATGACTTTTAAAGATCCCTTCCAACCCAAACCATTCCATGATTCTATGATTCTACGATTCTGTGATTCTACGATTCTATTATTCTATCATTCTATCATTCTATGATTGTAGGAGATGTCTTACTGAGTTGAACACAGAGCAGAATTACTTGCTTTTTCATTAGTATCTCACATTCAGCCAAAACTTAGGCTTCCTTTCCTAATTTGGTCATTTCTTCATAGAATCAATCACAGAACAATAGAATGGTTTGGGTTAGAAGAGACTTTAAAACGCATGTGGTTCTAACCCCGCTGTCATGGGCAGGGACACCTCCCACTAGAACAGGTTGCTCAAAGCCCTGTCCAACCTGGTCTTGAACATTTCCAGGCATGGGGCATCCACAGCTTCCCTGGGCAACCTGTTCCAGTGCCTCACCACCTTCACAGCGAAGAACTTCCTAATTTCTAATGTAAATCTATCTTCTGTCTGTTTAAAGCCATTAACCCTCATCTTATCAGTACAAGCCCATGTAAAAAGACCCTCCTCCGCTTTGCTGTAGGCCACCTTCAGATACTGGTAGGATGCACTCAAATCTTCCAGGAGCCTTCTCTTCTCCGGGCTGAACAACCCCAACTCTCTCAGCCTGTCCTAGTAGGAGAGATATTCAAGCCCACTGATTATCTTCATGCCCCTCCTCTGGACCTGCTCCAGCAAGCCCATGTCCTTCTTGTCCTTCGCCTCCTGATCTTTTAAGTATCATCACTAGTTGCTGCAATTTATTCTCTTGGTGAATAGTGGACCCACAGGCACACACACACGCACATGTATACAGATACTAACTGGTGTTTGCAAGTTTTATCTCCTTTTCCTGGATGGTCTAATTCTTACAGTTCAGGCATTAGCACTTAGGTACGTGCTGAAATGCTTTCCTGAATCAGAGCCCGAGTATTTAACTACGTGAAGTAAAATGGATGGACGTTTTAATGTTTCCTCTTGTATGTGAAATACCCTTTCATCTCTGTATATTAGGAACATATTTTTGGGATCGTTCTGAAATAATGCTCTCTTGTTTAAACCCAAAGCAGAAACACACATCTTGAATCACCCAGTGTGCTTTTCATTTGGAGACGGAGGAGCGGGCACTGACGACGCTTTTGAAGCGGTTTTGTATGGTTGTGGGTGCTTGATGTGCATGATCGCACCCGCAGCCCGGCGTGCACAAAGTCAGCAGCGGGGACATGTTTCAGAAGAGCACGAGTGAGGTTTTGCTCTCTCTTCCTGAGCATCTTCATTCCTGCTTGGTAGAGAAGCGTGTCATATCTCAGAAGAAATGCTAAAGAAGGTCGTCTAGCTCAGATTTATCTGACACGATCTTTCTTCTTCTTCCTCATAGCTCTACAGGAACAACCTCACACATTGTTGCTGGAAAGTTGCCAGAAGAGTTTTTTTATTTAAAGTTTGTTTTTATGATTTGGCTAAATTTCTGAAAAAAAAAAAAAAAAAAAGAGGAACCTGCTAAGTCATTGCTCGGCGCTCTGTGAGTCTACAACAAAACTGCATGCAATAAAAATAGATTGCGCCCCTACCTACTGTTAATACCATGAAAGAAACAAGAGCATTTACAGTATACTGAAAGGAAAATACCTTCTCCCACCCATAATAAAATGTGTGAGTTCGGGGTCAGTTCCTAATAGGTGTTATTTCCTCTATTTTAATAAAGGTATTTTAACACCTGTATTCCATGCCAGACAGCACTGTCATTTTTTCCACCGATTGGCTCAACCAAGTGCTGGAGGGGGGGGAGGCATGAGCACTCTTCAAACATCGCTGCTTCACGCCAAATACAACTAACATGCAGGAGGAAGCCAGAGAAAGCAGCAACTGCCCCTAATTACAGCCAGACGACTTCCAGTCCAGCAAGGAACGGGGAGGCTTTCAGGATGGAAAAAAGGTCAGGAAGACCATCTAGGTCAGCCAGCCTCTGGCTTTGAATTGGCACTTGTACTACCCTCACCCACCCCCACACCCTCGCACACAAGACTATTTTTGTTCTCCAAATAGTTGCCCAATGTGTGCTGAAAGCTATTTATACTCGTTGGGACTGCCTCTGTCCTTAGTGCTTTTCTCCATACAGAGTGGTGACCTTTGCTGTGTTAAAGACCAAGACTCCTGTGTACGGGGAGCCCGGTGATTCCTACAGCAATAAACAAGAGCTATTGAAAGAAATTACAGGAAAATTTGATATTTCCATGGATCAATTTTTCGGTTTGCTGGAGTGTTTTCTTTGTAAAATATCATTGCACCCTCCTTTCACTGGATGAGGAGCATAACAGGAAAGTTTATGTAAATCAGAGATACTACACTCCTGTCACCCAGCTTCTTGGGCAGATCTCACAAGCTGGAGTGTCCTGGGTTGCGTGAGAATGATTTCTTCAATGCCAGCCCATTCTGCATCGGTACTCATTTCCACACTGAATCTTAGATCCAACTGGGCTGGGAACATGAAGCCAATCAAATGGAGACATGAATTTCTTACGAATTAGTCAGAAGACAAGCAGCAGACCTGTGGTCACAGGAAGCAGAGCACAGGCTCACTTGAATGGTTTATAAAGCCTTAGTGGTTCTCACAGCTTCACTCTTCGTTGCTGTAACAGAAGATGAAACTACATATGTTTCCTGTGATTTGGGGTTTGGCAGCAAATGTGTTGCACAGGGCGATGAATGTATGTAGCCTTTGTATTTATTTCTAAGCGTTTGCTTAGAACTGGAAGGTCGTTTTGCTCAGGCAGAGTACAAATCCTCTGTAAGACAAAAAAAGTAAGAATACCTGTGAGCTCTGTCAGATATCCAACCAAACTGCACTGTAAATGCACTTTTTTTTTTTCTTTAACATTTTCTCTGCTTGACAACCAGAATGCAAACCTCCGCTGCGCCAGCGTGACTGAAGGCCAAAAGATCAAACAATAATTATCCACAACGCTGAAAATGCATTTAAAAAAAAAATGCTCTCTGATCTATGCAATAGGCCACGCCGCACAGACAAATTTGCTAAAATTACTGAAGCACTCAACTCTAATATTCTTCTGTGCAGATGTAATTCGCATGAGCTGTTGTTCTGCATGACCATGGGTTAGAAGATAGTGGCCAAAAAGTGTCATTAGTGCAACCACACTTTATTAGTCATGTATGACTGGGCTTGTTGCAGGAATTACTGGGGAGAACTCCAGAACCTGCGTCATGCCAAAGGTCAGACCGGTTGACCATAAATGGCCTATCCTGGATTTAAAGTACATTAATCGATGTTCTCACGGTACTTAAGCAATCAGGATAACAATAGCTAAGCTGCTGAATGGCAGCATGACATTCCTAGCAGCACCAGAACTAGTTTTAGTGCAAAACAGTACACAAATTAAGTATACATGGATACAATTTTTTTTACAGAAGGGAGGGAGGTCAAGAGGTTCGTGGTGAGTTTGATACTAGCGCTTCTTTCTCCCATTGTAAAAAACCCTGGAAGGAAGGCAAAAATATTTTAAGCATCAAAGAGACTGGTGAATAGAGGTGCCAGGATATTCAAATACAGTCAGAGACAGTATTGTCAGGAGTTGTTTTCCGAGCTATGATACCAAAGATAGTAGGAAACAGCAAAGAAAAGAACACTGTAAAAATGCAAATCTGCTAAATGTTCAATCTATTAATCCGTAGCACACTTTCTTCTGAATCATACTTACTCAGATGTACAGGCAACAAAAAGTATTTATAATATTTGCATAATTTCAAACACCCAGTTCATAAATTATTTATTGCTTGTGGTCAAATGAATGTTAGCGCTTTCATAATTATCTTTTGTGTGAAAGGTTGCGCAGTTTACAGAGACATCTCAATGGCAACTGAAGATCTGTGAGTTCCTTTAATATTACAGAGAAGAAATGGCAGCTAATCATAGAGTTGCTACACATTTGTGCTTGAAAAGTGGCAAAGCTAAAAGGATTACATTTAATTTGAATTTATTTTTAAAAGGATACTTACTTTCTTGTAGAGTTCTTGTAACTCACATAGGGCTTCAGTGCCGGGCATTCAGGAATAGTCAAAAAAAGGAGAATAAGATTGCAAGGGTAATATCTTTTTTTTTTTTTTTTTTTTTTTTTTTTAATTTTTTTNTTTTTTTTTTTTTTTTTTTTTTTTTTTTAACATTACAGACCTGCTGGAAGTTTTTCCAGTGAAAAGAGGCCATATGTTTGTCATGTTCTGCAATATTATCAATTATTTAGACTGAATTCTAAATAAGTGAAATATTTTCTACAGGAGGACTATGAGTGCGCAGTCTTTTAGCATCCTTGGAAATAATGGGACTCCTTTTCCTTTCAGGGTGGATAGGTTTTCCATCAGAGAAGGGATGGAGAAGCTCATCCAGCAGTCACAGTGCATTTGAGCAAAATAAAAAGTAACTGCTAAAAGACACTGAGTGGAAACACAGTTTCTTAATCTCCCTCTTATTCAGGAAGGAGGAAAGGGTTAAAAAAAAAAAAAAAAAAAAGTTATTTTCCTACAATTTGCTAACAACATGGGATTAAAGTGGTTAATTTAATATTCTAAAGAATAACTAAGAAAGATTATTTCTGTTACGTGATGAGGGAAGACCTCAGATCATGTAAAGAAATCATATCTGAGGATGGGGTAGAAATGAGCTTTAATTTTTCACAGTATAGTAGATGGAAATAAAAAGCTAAAATCATCACACACATCTAATGAACAGGTGACAGTAAGATCCAGGTGCAACTCTTTCACTAAAAACAGTGCTCAGATCCTCCATAACCCACCACACCACCGCAAATCACCACCACTTGGGGAGCCTTCCAGCCTGAAACTCAGCCCAGCTCAGATTTTAGCTAGTTCACAGATGTCAATGAGAGTAAGATTCTAGTTCTGTTGCCTTTTGGAATAACATCCAGATACTGGCGAGCCTTCTCAGAAAATGGCCTGGGAGCCAATATACAAGCATAAAATATAAAGTAGAAGAAAAGTCTGAATTAGGTGTATGAATTCCTGTATGTAGAGAGGGAATATGATATGCATTTCCACTGCAGGGTTTTTTTTTTTTTTTTTTTTTTTT
>VWZK01015093.1:67014-81520 GCA_013396935.1 Baryphthengus martii
TTTTGTTATGGAAAATTTCCTAAGTACATCAGATTTGTAGAGCTGACTGATAATGTTATGTGCCACGGAAAGTCAGACACAGTTAACATGCAATAAGAGAGCTCACTTACTGCCAGTATATAATAGGTTGAGTTTATTCTGAGAGGTAAACTCTGCTTGCAGTTAGATGGCATAATTTTGTCAAACTTTATTTAACAAGATTATATAAAGTTCTTGACTAAAGAGGGTGGCTTCTTTGAAAATGTTCAAAATCCGCATATAATTTCTTGGAAAGAAAATGAAAATACTTTGAAAATACATTTAGTATCAGAATACACATGCCGTGCGTCCTTTTGTATGCAATAGATTTTATGTCCTTTACACCAAATTGTACAATTAATTTGGACACGTTTGGCGGGAAATAAGTTTTTGCATGTATGGGAATTGATTAGGTAATGCAATGAACGTGGCAGTTGAGTCAGACCTCTGTAAATGAATTAGGAAGGTTCCCTCTTCTTTCCTGCAGGAGAAAGCAAAGCTGTTTAATATTTTATGAGTGTGAGTGTTTTAAACAGTTCGGAATGGTAAAACCACTCATCAGAGGCTGTGTGAACATTGTGGTGCATCACAACAATGGATTTGCTGTCAAAAGGGAATTGAATAGGAGTTTTTCTTCGCTACCACTTGCTCTTAAGAGCGTAATGACTCATGCAACTGGATTAACCAGATTTGTAAATCTTTATGGATGGAGAGATTCTGGAACATTTATTTCAACATTAATATCTTCATCTCTTGTGTTTCATAAGACTTGTTCACTAGGAGATCCTAAAATATTTGGAAAAAGTCTTTGTTTTCTCTTTTCCTCATCCAAAAATGTTAGGGATGGACTAGATAGAAGTCAATAGCTTTCCATTCCTGAAGGGGAAATACACCGGTGTCTGGGAGAAAGGTGTCTTGGACACCTTGGAGAGACCACAGCTGGGAAAATGCTGTGGTATCAGCTGAGTTCTGCCTTAGATTTCATTTTCACCAGTGATTGAACAGGATGTTTTGATGGAGGGAGCTAAATAAAATGAATCACCTAAACCCAAGAGATGGAAAATAATTTCCTATGGAAAAAAAAAGAAAAGATCATATTATTCAAAATTTCCTTTTATTAGGTCATTTTGCTCAATGGGCAGAAATAAAATTCTCTAATAAGGAGGAAAAATGGGTGATATTAAGTACAATAGAATCAATGTGAAGGGGATTTGGATATGGAGGAGCTGAGGAAGGAAATGCTGCAGTCCTAAATAGCCATTGAATCCTCTATTCTCTGGATTGTTTGAGAAAACAATCAGAATGACCACCTGCATATTTCTCTGTTGTCATTCATGTAAAGCAAATGACATTAAAAAAATTAAAACAGAAAAATTGTTAGAGTTTTCCAGAATTTTTTTTTTTTTTTGAGGAAAGAGGTGGCTTGTCTTTTCAAAATGGATTAAAAATTTCCTAAGAATGAGCAAAACTTTAACATAGAATAAAAAAAAAATAAAAATCTCTGCCCATAAGTACTTTCAAAATGTTTTTCGTGTTTGTCCAAATATCTTGGAATGAAACCTAGAAATGTTGCTCAGCTTCATTCTCCACCGCCGTGCAAATGCTACCACCCGTTTTTCCTTGGCATTTTCCCAACAAAAGACACATACTCCTCTGAACACATTTGACTGAAAATGAAGAGGAAGCTGTAGTTCAAAGCTAATTACATCTTGCTAGATCTTCTTTTCTCAGTCATTCATTTCTGCTCACACATGCTACTGCTTAGCAGTCCGCACTGTTCTCGGCCTTCAGCAGAACCATCCTCATCTCTTCCTGCCGTTAGCTCACACCATAAAAATACACACAAGCAGAAAACAGCAATTAACAACTTTAAGCTTTCTTTACTGCACAAATCAGTCAATAATGGCTGGCATGACTGGCAGCATAAAGTGTGTTCTTCACTGCAGCCTTTGAAATGAAAACTATTTTCTTCAGAAACTTCCAGCTTTAGTGGAGTAGATTAGAGGCCAAAGAGATTAAAGAGTGCAAAAGCCTAGTTCAGATGCAATCTATGGCAACGTATTAAACTTCCACCAGACTGGTCCAGATTGGTTTAAGTGGTTGATCTGGCAGTCAGAAATACTGCAGCACTGGAAGAAAACCATGTGTTTGTGGGTGATTCCATCTTTCTCTTGTAATTTGAAAGCTGCATTGACTTATGTTTCCATCAGGCCACACCATCTTCTGAGTCTTGAATAACACTAGCATTACACGTTGTTCAGTGACTACCCACATCACAGCCTCGATGTGGGGAAATTATCCTTGGTTGGTAACTCTTCTAGTTGCCATGATTGGTTTGAAGTTAAGATATCAGTTGTGTTCAAAGGCTACATACGAGGCCGATGGCATCCTGGCCTGGATCAGATATGGTGTGACCAGCAGGAGTAAGGAGGTGATTGTGCCCCTGTACTCAGCACTTGGGAGACCACACCTTGAGTGCTGTGTCCAGTTTTGGTCACCACAGGATAAGAAGGACACTGAGGTGCTGGAGCGGGTACAGAGAAGGGCAACGAGGCTGGGGAGAGGTCTNATGGGACATTAACCACCTCTCTGGCCAACCTGTTCCAGTGTCTCACCACCTTTAGCATAAAAATGTCTTCCTCCTCTCTAGTCTAAATCTCCCTCTTTGAGTTTAAAACCATCATCACTTTTCCTGCTGCAACAGGCCCTGCTAAAAACATTGCCCTTGTAACAGGTCAGTGCTGTACCAGAGTGCATGCTGTGCTTATAAATTCACAGAGTTTTTTTACTCTTTTAGTTTCTCCCCTTGTTAATAAGACTTAAATGATGATGAAGTCCCAGGTTAAATAGCATAGTCCTGAAAAACAATACAAGCGGGACAAGAATATCTGATATTTGAGCAGCACTTCAAAGATGCACACTGTGGGGCATTACTGCTATTCACCAAAATTTAATGAAGATGGGAAAATGAGGAAAGCTGAATGTAGAATTAGAAGGTTGTGAATTATTATGGATATACCCACAGTTCTCTTTCTGCTGTTTTAATGGGTTTGGGGTCAAGTCCTCAGTTCAGTAAGAGAGGAGAGAGATGAATTTGAGTGAAGGTGCACTCATCTGCATATCAGATCAATTGCAGGAAAATTGTTTTCATTCTTACAATGAATTTTTTTCCATAAATCTCCATTTTCTTCTAATTCCTTAAGTCCACTGAGATACTGCTTTAATTATCCTGCCCTTGGCCATTACTGATCCATTAAACAGTGCCTAACCAGTTTTAAGGATGATGTAAGCTTGTGGCTTCTTAAGTAGGATATACTACAGACTGATCCAAAAGTCAATGAATCTGAAGAGGAAGACTTCCATGACCTTTGGTGGAGAATGAATGGGGCACTTGACGGGAAATAACAGCCGGACTGGAAATCCTAGGTGTGATCCTCGCACTGCGCTATGCTTTCCACGCTCTTACTGAGCAATCAAATTGCAGATTGTTAGATCCCCGTGAGAGCGGGGAACTCTTTATAGTAGAAATCTCTTAACCTGCACCTTCTGCTCTGGTAGAAAAAGCTGCGTTATGCAATCCTCTGAACCCACTGAGGGCAAATGTGAACAGCCAAACAGGCTTGGAGAGCCAATGCCTTGCAGCCAACTCTCTTACAACGTCCCTGCTCCTGCTGGACCTTTGCAGCATTTTTTCACTGAACCTATTTAATAAGGACTTGTGTTTTTACAGCAAAATATTTTGAGCTGACAGATTCATGCATTGAACAGCAATGGGCATGCGCGTTTGCTCTTGTTGGACCAAATCTGCCTTCTCATCATAGTCTGTTACAGCACCTCTCCTGTGTCTATCAAACTGAAAATGGTGTGGCCTAAAATACTGATGTTTCAGCATCCTCAGATGACTGTTTAGTCTTAAATAGTTTATTTTCTTCCAAAATACAACATAAGCATTTGCTCCTATTTGCCCACTTGCCACTTTAACTTGGACTCTGACTCCAAATGCAGGCTTCCTGTTGTGGCTTCTATGCCTGCACCTGTATTACCCTGTGATTCAGGCAAAATTCCTGAGTATTTGAAATAAGAGGTTTTTATGTACTACCTTTAACTTTTTCAGGGGTTACATGCTGAGCATTGAACATGCCAATATCTTAAATGAATAAATGCAACTGTTACTAGTTTAGATGAGTCTTTTTTCTTCCTGTGTCCTAAAGGCAGTGGGACTTTCAGCTTTTTCTGTGCTGTGGAGGAACTGCATTTTTAACTCTAAAGAAATAAGAAGACAGAAAGCTGTAAGAAGTGAATGCACGGAAACAGACATGTTGTTTCTTTTGATGAAGCTGAAGTCTTTTAACTGAACTGACCCCAAAAAGAAAAGCATGAAACCCTGCTTTTATTGAAGCTGAATAGCTCAGTCCTTCAAAAGCTAATGTCCAGATTGGCCTCAGTATTATTTATATCACTGCTGTGTGATATCCTGTAAGGATGCAGGTACTGAGGGTGCATTTGGGTATCTGCATAAGCTCCTTCTCATCCCTCTTCTCCACCAGCATCTATCCAGCTCCAGCCTGAGTCTTCTTCCAACAGGAGATGCTCTAATGCCCTTTGACATAGGGAGGAACACAAAAGTACATCCACAAGAAGAAAGAATACCACTGCAGATTATGCCGACATCCCCAAGCTCGCCTGCTTAAGTTAACAGCAGTGTAGTCATGGCAACATGGATCTCTCTTTAAATTTACCATCTGAGGGTTTGCCCAGTGTCTCAGTCAAGCTTTGAAGTTGACCTTCGTGTTGCCACCCATGGTTGAACACCATGGTCAGTATCTGAGAAGCTACCTGGGAGGCAGTTAGACTTATTTGCACAACCTGCTGGTGTGGTTGGGAGTATGGTGTTAAGATACTCCACTTCTTAGAACGTAGAAACAGAGGAGGTGGAATGAGAGTCCTTCCTGAGAAAAGCACATACATGCATTTTTTTGCTGGTTTTATCTTGTGAAAAGTCTAAATCTGGAATCCATTTAGTATCGCACAGAAATCTTCTCAATGACATGTTGAAAGCACAGCGTTACCATAGCCCACTGTCCATGCTTTCCCTATAAACCATAGGAGCTGATAGTTAGAAAATGATGGGATTTCAGCCTTGTGAGTGCTGAAAACATAAACTGGTTTTCTGGCCTGCAAACTGTCAACTCCAACTCAAACAAGAAGTTCCCAGGCCCTATCAGTGTATGGGAGAAGACATCTCTGTATCAGGAAGACCTTAGGCTGCGGTATCAAACGGCATTCCTTTGCTCTGCTGGCTGCTGTCCATCTCATGTGCGTGAGAACTGAAGTCCCTCTTGAAGTGACATCCCTCGGAAGAAGTCATGATGCTAGATCACCACTTAAGCAATGATAGTCTCTAAACCGTGCTGTAACTAGTATGGGATGCTCTTTTATTAGACTGAATTGCATTTCCATCCAACCTAGATACACTTGGGCTTTCAAAACATTTTGTGGATTCAGGACATTTCCAGTGGTTAAATAATTTTTTCCATTTTATTTTTTTTTTTTTTTTTTTTTTTGCACAGATTCCACAGTGGCAAGCTCTGTGAGAGCAGAAGCAAGAAATATCTTGGCATTAAAAATCCTGCTGCATGGAAATCAAAATCCTTGTGCCAGAGGTTTACTTTACTGCAAATAGCTGATGAATAAGCCTCAAATACAGAGAGATTTCACTTAATTATTTGGGATTTATGAGGGAATTACTGGATAAGGTTCTCTAACGTGTGTTACAGTCAAACAAGATAATCATAATAGTCCATTACTGGCTTTAAAATTGTAGACCTCAAAGATATCTGTGGGCCATGTATAAATTCATAACATGTCTGCTATTGTCCAGCATGAGGCTGTGTTGCTCTGTGGGGTTACAGGTCTCCAGACCCACTCTTCATCACCCTGTAGCTAGTGATAAAGACCATTTCAAGGGATCCAAGGTCAAGAAAGAGGATCACCATCCAACTGAGTGATGCTTTCACGTTTCCTGTAAAACACCTACAGTTAGAATACGTGGTGGAAAACAGCCTGTTTCTGTTTTAGAGGATTTACTAAGCCCCTAAAATGTTCAGATGACGTGTTTTAGACTTCACTGTCCTGAAACTGATGTGCTGCTTCCAAACTATAGCTAAGAGGTCTAACAACATTATCCGAAATACCTGATTCCTTTGGTACCAGCACAGAGTTCAGTCTCTTAGTTCTTACATATTCTCTTATTCAGACATGGAGTGGGCTGAGCATTGTTTCTAGAGTTTATGAAAAAATGTGTTTGGATTTTTTTTTTTTTTTTTTTCTTTAGAATGTATTGATGGAAAATATGACACTCGTCCATGGACATGTTTTAAGTTTCCATCAAACTGCATCAAGGGCACAGGTTTCTCCTCCAACTGGCTCGATCCCCCAGTCCTTACCTATGCAAACCAAAGTTACAATTTTCATCACTCTATTATCTTTCATGAAGCTGCTTTTTATTTCTGTCTGTCCCATGCCACCCTACACAGTCAGGAGCGTTACCTCCTGAAGTGACATACTGTGCATGAAAAAAAAACCTCAACAGCAAAGAACTGCGTGGAGTAACTGATAAGGAGGTGTCAGCAGCAAAGATGGATTTCAAGGACTTAGATTTGGTGTTCAGCTTTAGTCTCATCTCTAGTCAGCAGCAAATAATTCAATATCAGAAATGCCTATACACCGTGAAAACCTTTTTTTAAACATAATTTATAGCTTAATGATTTCACCAGAAATAATCTGTTGATTTTTATTTTCTTGTAGTGTATTACTACAGGTAGCAGTGGCAGCTTTAATAGTAGTACAATATATTATGTTTTGCATTGAACATTCTAAAATCATTTTCAGACACCAACCTGGATGTTTTAACCAAACAGTATAAATGACTGTAGATCTCAGAGTTCACTTCTTTGTCTATTGCATATCAGATAGTACGAATTATGAAATGTATGCAGCTGGATGAATGCAAATTGACATGTATACTTAAAATGGATGAATTTGAGTAAAAATTTTGACATTCACAGCTTACTACCGAAGAACTGAAATTAAAAAGTTAAATGTATTTTCTTTATTGGATTTCACCTTGCAGCCAGTTCTGGAGAAGGTGAGAAAGGCACAAAGTAGGAAGGTGTATAAAATTTCTTAGGATATCTGCAATTACCTTGAAATATAAAGATCAAGCCAAGGAGCATGACATTTAAAACCAATGATGGTTTCTCTTGCCAAAGCAAATCATAACGTACGGCCCTTCCCAGATGTGTTAGAGTGGCATTTTGTACGTCGGCAGCAGAAAAAGAAGGGACAGCCGAATACAAGGAAAAAGTAGAAGTCCTAGAATGAGAAAAAAACTCAGAATAAATTTGTAGAAAAACAATAAATTTTTCTAGAAAAAAAAAAAATTCGTGTTACCTGATTTAAGTCCCCTTGCCTTGAGATGCTAAAGCACAGTACCACTTTCCTTCTGTCCCAACCCATCCTAACAAGTCTGCGGCCGACGGGAGCTGCAAGTTGTGTTGCTATTCTCTCTGCAAGCCCCAAATTAGCATCATTTCTTCAATCCCAGATTTCACACGGTGATTACTCTTAATAACAAAATGGATGTAATGGATTGACATCCTCATTTTTGCTCTCATACATCTCTCTATTGACTGTGATAAACAGCAGGGAGATTTTAAAAATTAAGTACTCTTTAGTAACTAGAATATTAAATGATTCTAATCATACTCTTTATATGTGATTATTTTCCCTAATTCCTCTTTTATTTTATTTTTTTTTCTTCTTTCTCTAAGACTACTAATTTCTGGATTTAAAACAATTCTGGACCAGACCCAAATTATTTAGCATATTTGCTAAAGCGCTCATGTTTTTTGTGTTGGTTTTTTTTTTTCTCCTTAAAAGCTACAGTCGGTGTGATTTTCATGTATTGTTATTTTAAAAAATTCTGCCTTTTAAATGTCATGTATCTCTTGGCTACATTTTAGTGATGGGTAATGTTAGCACAATGACTGCCTTAGACAGTGAGGTCAGCTTCAGATCATCAGAAATATAGTGGCTTAAGCTGGCCTCAGACAAACTTATAGTCCGTGTCTATCTCTTTTCTGGAAAAAGTCTAAGCTGAAAAAAATTTCTATCCTCACTTATTCCTTGAGTCCTTCTTTGAAGCTGACAAGGATAACACTGACTTTACAGTATCGTGAAGCACTGTATTGTTTTAAGGCAATAATTTCCCCTTGCCATGCAATAAAAATACTTTTGTTATTTAATTTTTTAATGACATATATATTGTTCTTATGGGCCCTTTATTGGATTCTTTCATATTACCTAAACCTCCCATTGCCTTTAGCAGGAGGTGTGGGTGTTGTTTTACAGCACTGAGGAATGATACCCACCTCATTTCTACAGGATTTGTGTCGGTGCAGATGTGCCACGGCTCTACTCAGGGTGTAGAGGCAGTTTTTTGAGATACAAGAAATATTTTGGTTCCTCAGTCAGTGTTAGGACCTGACATAGGAAGTTTGCTAAGTTCTCATAAAACCAGCCAGCCAGCCAACCAAATAACCAACCAACCAACCAACCATGAACACCAAATCTTAACAGCAGATGTCAAGACTGGAAATGCCCGTTTCCCTCTTTGGTGGTTAACACTTTCAACAGTCTGAGTAAGGAGCTTCTTTACTTCTTGCTGCCTGCATAGTGGTGGCATGTGGGAGAACGACAATAAACTTAGTCTACCTTTTCTACTCTTATCACTAGTAAATGTGATTATTCCACAAGTGTTTCCCTTTCTGCGTGGTACTGAGAGTGTCCAGTAAGCACTAAAATTTCATGTGTAAACTTTGGGGTTTATTAAAGAACTCACAACGCAAGAATTACTTTACAAGCTCCAGTTCTCTTCCTGCTAATAGTTTAATGTGACATCCTTCACTAATTATCTCTTTACTGCAACAGATGTATGGCAAATGATTCTTTATGCATATTTGGAGCTCCCTGAGTTATATTGGTTAGTTGTAATCAGCAGTTAAGTCTCATGACACGGTTTCTGTCCCTTCCTGGCTAAAGACATTTGCTATTAATTTTAATATTGTTTGTTACGTTATTATTATTTATTTTCACAAACATTTTTGATACTCGAGATTCAACAGTCGCATTCACTTGACTCCAAATACCTTTTTCTGGATTAAGTTTGGCTGTCATATAACATACTTTCAAAGGAGGAAAAACTCATGTTAAAAGGACGTTTGCTCTCATTTGCTTGTGCTCGTGTAATGCAAAGCACACTTTTGGATGGGCCTATCCAAAGCCCATCAAATTAATCAGAATTCATCTAGTTAACTACAGATTTGCTGCTCAGAACATCATTTCTCCATGCTAGCTGCAAGACCGCGATACAGTTGTGCTCGTTTGGGTAAATTTTATGATATCACTTCTATCACACCAGTGGTGAGTTTATTTAGGTTCTGTTTAGAGAGTGAGGTTAGAGTTACCGTAGAGGAAAGATATTATATTTAATCTGAGGGTAACATGATGATTCCATCCCAATCTTGTGAGACCGTGCGCAGCTGTTTGTTTTCTTAGTGTAGTTAATTTACGATTCACTCGTAAACATTTAAGTCGCCTATTGCACAGATAACAATAATGTTTACCAAAGTCTCCTTCATCGCTTTCCAGCCGAATTAAAATCCTTATTTTAAAGTTTCATGCTACTTGATCCATAGTAACTGATTTAGAGTAAGGTTTCTATTAGAGAAAAATTTAAACATGATGTTTAGTTTAACGTAAAGTTAAATTATGTTTTTACTGCATTACTATATATGGAAAAAGCATACATTACATCTGGCTACAACAACTTCTGCCAGAATTATTTTTTTTTCTTTACATTTCCTGTCAGTACTGTGTCTAATATAAATATGAAATAGACAGATACACAGAGGGATGGATAGATAGAGGGGTTTTGGGGAATAACTCTCATTTTCTGGAGGAAAAGAGGATTTCTGCACATTTATAATTGGTATTCCCTCCATATATCAAGGAGTATAGTCTTTGGTGAGATTATTTGGAGAGAGGTTGTTGCACATTTTTATGTAATATAAACAAAAGACTTTCTGTGCAGTGCAACAGATGCAGAAAGGGCAAAAGCCCATGAAATATCAATCTGCTAGAGAACAGAAACAGGAAAAAAAAGAAGAAGGAAAAGGAAAAAGGAAAATTTTGCAAAACTTAGCAGATTCCTTTGGAATTTCATGAACTGTTCAGAGTTTTAGACAAGAAACTGCTGCAGAGGTGTGGCCAACTAGGATCAGAATAAGCTGAGGTTACTCTTGACCATGCTAAGCCAGAAGTGAGATGACTGTGGTAGAAATTACCCAAACGCAACTACCTACTTGCTAAACGGGATATGATTTTGCATTATTTTTTCTGATTCAGACAGTCCTTTAAAAATACAATGTGTGAAGCCAAAGTACTGACAAAGAACTGTTCTCCACAGAAATTATGTAAATTCTGGATGCAGAAATAGTCATAGGTGAAAATTAAAAATTCCTTTAGGAACAATTGCAAGCAGCCCAGCCCCATTTTCAGTTGAATTTTTTTTTTTTTTTTTTAATTTTGAATTTTGTTTTTAAAGCAGATCATAGACTAATCTTTGCTAAGAATTATAGGTGTATCCAAACTCCCCAAAGTAAAATGTTGATTAAATCTTCCTGATGATTAGCAGCTTTGTTGTCCCCCATCATCTGTTCTGTAAATTCATCAAGCCTTTGGGATAACAAATAATAGGCTTTCTTCAGCACCCCCTGCAAAATAGGAAAAAAAAGTCAATTAAATCCCTAATTCCAGATTTTGCTTAGGCTCCTAGATCAAATCTGAATTTATTAGCACATGATAGAAAGAACTGGTCCTTCTTGGTCAAATAGCAGAAAAGTACCTTAGTCATATATGCTAAATTCTCACGTCTTTTGGCCACAAAACAACACGAGCTAAAATGAAAACCATGGTACAGCTACCAAAACACACAAAGCAAAAAACCATAACTTCTATAGTACCCCAGATATTCATAAAAATATAGCAATATTTTGTGGAAGAGAAGATTTTTTTCTTTGATTTTTTCTTTTTTTTCAGCCGTCGTTGTAGCAAAAAGCTAGATTAAAAAAGAACATTTTGCTATTAAAGGGGAAAAAAAAATAATCAAGGCTTCTCCTTTAAAAGGCCATTGAACTCAGCAGCTCAGTGTGTCCTTTGGAAAGCAGAGGAGAAAGTCTTCTTGTTGTAGCTGTTTAAACTCAAGGGTCAGATGACTGATAGAGTGCATTGTCTGGAGACTTTCACAGTTCAGGTTAATGCTATCAAACCCTTTAATTACACCAATATACAGCTGATAAGAGGCCCTAATGGCCCTTTCATATCTGTATGGCAACTAGGACGTGCGCCATATATGGGTGTAAGATTGATACCTATACCGCTTCGTTCTGATAACTCGACTTCCTGTCAAATGATGCATTGCAGAAGCTTCTCATCCAGCTTCTCATCTCTTTTCCTTCAGTGTTCCACACTGTTAAGAAAAGTTCCAGATATTTAAATGTCTATATGCATGAAAATATAGCAAGGATCTATAGAGAATTAAGGGGAAAATGTAGCTTAGTGAAGTGTACTTCTCAGTATCGTATTAATTCCTAATACTTTGTCAACTATCTGTCAGACTGCCTAGTTTTTTGTTTCACTTTTTGCCATTAGTTACAAACCTACGGTACAAAAATGACTATTTCTAAGAATTTTAGCAGAAACAAGTGGTGGCTGCAATACTCTACCATGAACTGTCCTATTTACAGCAGTCGTGCAAATCCTTAGTGTAGGAGACTGACCCTCTATATGTATTTCATGCCACTTACCTTCTTCTAGTCCCAGAGAAACTGGCAAAATCAGATTCAATATATTGTTCAGACTCATTTTCCCACCTTGGGAAAGCAGTGGGAAGAATATGCACTGGATTAAGATATGATCTATGAATATAAAGGTAGCGGCAGCATCTCCTACTCAGCGTTGATGGGATGTGCAAGTGGTAAGCAGGAGCGCTGCACCCCACTGGTTGTGTTCATATTGGGTCCCAGAAATTGTGCCTTCCACTGGAGCAGGGAATTTCATTCATAGGCAGAAAAAAAGCTTGTGTGCTCTGAAAAATGGAGATACCTCTCTGTGTACTGCTTTTAGGTATATTTGAGTGCTTTCGGAGGAGAAGAAAACCAGTCCTACAGGAAGCACTAGTGAAACTTCATGTCGTACTTCAATCACAAAACCAGTGTGAAAATGATGTGTTTCTGCACCTTCAGACTTCACTCCATCAAAGCTCATTCAGCCTCTGGATTCAGTGGAGCTGCTTTTATTATTTTAATGAGCAGTAATTGCGTCCTTAAAGTTAAACGTGTGCTGATGTGCTCCTCTGATTGGGGTCTTAGAGAAGTGCAAAAGCAGACCTGGCACACTGAGTTGCTGTCATTGTGCAAACGTAACCATTCAGAGGAAATATCCCTGTAAAGATACGTGAAATGGAAGATCTCATCTCCCGCTGAATGATTGTAAGGCTTCTCGCTGGTTGGGGAAGTAGCATGCAAAGCTGCTGGCATGCACATGTAAAGTGAATTATTATTGTATTAAAAACTACTTTCCCCCAAACATTTGTTTCTCATCTGGCATCAAATAGAGTTTAATTGCAAGTTGTTTTATGTCATTTTCAAAAAGATGCACAGGAGGTTCCTAAACTTCCCATGTATACACATCTCATTATATCTCAGTAGGGTTCGTGTTTGTACCACCTGCTCACAATTGGGAACACTTACCCTAATGTCTCTGTAACAAATTCTAGCACTGGGCTCCTTTTGACAATGCAGTTGTAATCTTCATTACACTGTTATGTAAGGCATTTCCAGAGGGCTGTGTTAAGAGCAGAAATATGTGAATTTCAATATTTTCTTTGATTTAAGAGAACACAGCCCAGCAATTTTGCTATTTTTATCTAATGGGTAAGAGAAGTAAAGTTATCAGGTTCAAATCTGAATTACAGTTGGTTACCAGCTGTTTACGAAACTGAACAGCAGAAGCATAAAAAGCCAGAAAATATATACATATATATGGATAAAATATCAGCTTTCAAGGGCTGGCTGCCTCTTTCATGAACATTTTCTAGTGCTAATATGAGAGTGGTATAAGCTTTGTATTTTTAGGACAGTTTTGGATACTATGCATGTTAATAATTCCAGGATTTATGTCTGTTTAGCCCATTTACAGTGTATTGCCAGGATTACTTGTTTGCCTGTGGGCCAGAATAGTGAGTTAAATCCCACATCAGGATTTGGGCTCAGATCCAAGGCTAATATTGCAGTGTAATAGTAGGAGAGCTGCGCTGTTAGAAGAGCTGTGCCTTGGCTAAGGGGATGTTGAACGAAAGTATCTCCTGTTTGGCTCTGATGGCCAGCCAAGTGGCAGTTAAGGACTCCAAGCCCTTTGCAGGAGGACAGTGAGAAGTCTCTAAAGATCCTTACACACTCAACAGCATCGGTTTTGACAGGACCCCCTGCCACATTAATTCTGTTTTCAGATGCATACACTGACAATGAACACGACACTTCTCTTTCTCCCTCTTCCCATTTCTCACCGTAGGAAACCTGGCTGTGGGAGTTTCCTTCCTTTGCCCAAAGCCAGAGGTGTAGCAGAAGCACAGGGAAGCTGAATCCAGATCGACTTCTGGGATGTGTCTCTACAGAGCACACAAGCGCTGCATTCTCTCCAATCCAGTGTTCCAGTACAGCTTCCACTAAAAGATACTTATCTGTCCAGGGGATGGTCTGAGCAGCTCTGGAACTGTTTCCCTTCCCACCCCAGCTAGAGCATCCAGGCCGTATCTCTGCTTTTCCACTGCAGCATGTAGTCCTGCTGCTACTGCTCTGGCAGCAGTAGAACTCTGGACTTTGATGAGCATATTCATGTGCAGTTATTCTTTTGACAGGCTGCCCAAATTTTCTTGAGGAAGACAAACCACAGCAGATATTTTTATCTCAGATATAAATATCTGGGACAAAGGCTCTTCTCCAGCCCAGAGGCTTTCTCCTTGCCAAACTCCAAACGCTTGTTTCCAAAAGAGGTGTTAAAACTTCTCAAACTTCTCAGGAAAGCTCGTAAGTATCTTTCACAATGGGAAGCATTAAACAACCAAAGAGCGGGAATTGGGACTGGCTGCCCCAATAGCAAGCCCATTAGTCACCAGCTTGTCCCAGACAGAGCGCTCCTCAGTCTCCAAACAAAAGAATCCTATGGAAAGTCTTGAAAATTCCTTTGGAAGGCAAATGTTCATACAGCTTGGAAAAACTGATATAAAAATGCATGGTAACACCACATTGTATTTATTTTGCAGGTGATGTGATTCTTTGAACTGCTTGTGGATGCCTCAAACATTTTT
>VWZK01015093.1:82607-105201 GCA_013396935.1 Baryphthengus martii
TTTTTTTTTTTTTTTAAAGAATCATATATGTTTGTATCTGGATGATAAAAAGATGTAAAATTATCGTTACATGGAATGATCCTTATAGTATCCCTAATCTGGAAAGACAGAGAGAGTTTTTAAAATTACAAAAATGAGCTATTTGGTTATTACAGAAGTGGGTACTGGAGAATTTTCAGAGTAATGAAATTTGTTTTCTGTGAGCTCTCACATATTTAAGCATAGAAATTCTAGATTTCTAAAATTCATCTCTTGACTATTCCTAAAGGTCTTTTCCAACTTAAGTGATCCTATTATTCAATGATTTTAACTATATAGGCCCAAAACGAATGGTGATCAAGCCACTGGAAAACGTGTGAGTTCTTACCTAGTCTTTACTAATGCCAAAAAAAGCCCCTACTGAATGCAAGGTTCAGCCCCGAAATAATTAAAAATAATTACCATAAGGGCACCAACTTGATATGCTGAGCAACACATATAACTAAGTTACCTGGACATCAGTCCCAACATTAATTTAAGTAAATAAATGTAGTGCTTCACTGAAGCAGAGCTGCAGATTTTTCTGTATAGCTGTTCCATAGCCCGCAATGATTAATGTTAAACTCACCCTTTCATTGCAAATGTCTCTTATACCATACAGTTCCTATAGAACAACTAAAAAGCGACCTCTACATCTAAGAAAACTAAAACTAAGCAAACCAGTTCTCTTAAAAAATGATAAATGAAGGCAAAAAGAATACTACATTTTGGGTAGAGACTTCTTTAGCTTTTCAATTATAATACACCACGTTTCAAGCCCAGTCGTCTTAGGATGTGCTCTCTTTCTCACAGTCTAGATGGGCTCATGGGTTTACAAATCGGTCTCTGAAGTCACCAGGCTCAGCATTCATCTGAAGTTAAATATTCTTCACTTGAGGATCTAGTTTATTCGAACCAGAAAAACAAATTGTATTTGACTTCAGGACCAATATGGCAGAAATCCCAGAGCTCTCCACCCATATGGTAGGAACATATGTGTTCACTCCAGCTACACTCCCTTATTCTGACTCCACTCGGAAACAACTCCCTTTTCCCCATTCGCTCTCTCCAGGACTGAGCCAAAGCCTATTAAAGTCTTCAGAAATGTTTTCACTGATTTCAACGAGCTCTGGATGGTGCCTTCCAGTTTCCAGTCGTTTCTGTCATCATTGCCATAATGACCAGCAGCAGCTTGATATTCCTCCCGCTGACATCTTCAGGAGATGGCTATTCCAGCTTGTCCAGACCCCAAAAATGGACTTCTAGAGCACTTTTCGACTTACAAACCTCCTTGCTCGTGATATCAAATACTGGCAGGGGGTTCATTTGTTTGAAAATCCACATGCAGTTTTGGCTTAGCTCCTTTTCTGTAAGCATCAAACGACGCAAAAAAGGGAAGACTTCACTTCTGTAGGTGAACGACGTGCTCTGACTGGGATGCCAGCGGCTGTGTTCTGCAACATAGCGCATGATTCAGCGGTGGTCTCTTAATTGCTGCCAATATTCAGTGGGAGCACCGCGACAGGACGTCTGGTCCTGCAAAGTACTAATTCAGCAAACTCTCGATCACTCAAATTTGCTACAAGTGAGTGAAGGTGGCTAAAATATAAACGTCGTACGCTACACAGATGAACGTGTTTCTGCAGCTGGAGGAGGGCTCTTAAGAAACATCCAGTTCTGATCCTAGAAACCTCAATCACAGAGTGAGCATCAAGAGCTTCTGTGACATCTCAGCAATCTTGCTGGGCTCTGCAGGATAATGTTGTGTTTGGTGGGTTGCCTTCCTTCGCCCACACAGAGGATTTTGTCCGTACTTTCTGTCTGGACTCTGGAGCTGTGTCAATATGCTCTGGCAAATTAGTAGGTGGAACATTTCGCTAAGCAGTGTACTCAAAGTTAATGAACTCTCTTTTTTCCTTTTTTTTTCCCTCTATTTAAACAAGTGATCCCAGAGAGTCTTCCTCCAGGGTCATTTCCAATGGTGTAGCACTGAGTCTTAACACAAAACCCAAACCAAACACCCTTCTCCATAAGCACCTTCCTAGTTCTCTTGCATAGCGATGACTTTTCCAAAACCAGTTGCCTGTTTTCCCGGCACAAAAAGTCCAAGTTGTCCAGTCCACCTCTGCAGAGATGCAGCTGCATGGCAGGCCATGGTTAGCGATGCCAAGGGACCGAGGCAGCTCACAAAACCACGCTGCAACAAGAGGAAACGTCCCCACAGCATTTGCAGCAATGTTATTAGAGCTTTTTCTGTTTCCAGAGGAAAAGGGACAGAATCTGTGAATACGATTAAAAATATTTTTTTTTCCGTGTCATGTATTTCAAAGATTTGGTACCTGGACTTTGGATTTCTCTCTTTTCTAATATAAAGCATAATATTTCCGTAACTCACATTTGGAATCATTCCTGGGTTTTGGAAGCAAATTATTAAAATTGAGCATATGGAGGTCTTAAAGTAGAACCTTATGGGGGGGGGGGGAGAACAGTTATCAAGACTATTTTGTAGCATCTTAAATTAAAATAAAATGCTGCAAAATCCTGGTGAAATAAGATTTGTTCTCTGTGGAGCTCTTTTCCATCCTCCATTTTCAAGTTTATTTCACGAAGTGAGCTGAAGATTACATTGGAGCTAAATTCATTTTCATGCCATTTGCAACTTTTTATGTTTTCACTATATGACTTTAGAATATTGAAGATTTAGCTATTTTTGTATGATATTCAGAGAAGCCTACAGTAATGACATATATACATTATTTTTGCATCTTTTAGCTGCCCATAAGACTGAGGATATGGTGCTGAACTTTAATAGCCAAACAACTGGCTGGATGGACCTTATCTCAGCCCATAAGCAACAGCTATTAATTTTAAGTGCCGTGAGCTTGGATTATATGCTAGACATCAGGTTCAGTTCCTCAAGCTATTTAGGCATGCTCAGGTCCCAATGTACTCCAAGGATAACTGCATTACAAACACTTCCTCTAAGCATATGTTCTAGTTGGTTTTTTTTGTTTCTTGCAAGCTGTGAACATGCACTGATCAAATGCTGTGTGATAGTACCAATATTGCTAAGCAAGGGCTAAAAAACCAGTAGCCTCCAAGGTCTGAATCAACACTCTCCTCTCCACCAAGCCTGGCTTATGCACAGCCTGAGTTTTCCATGTAAATGTTATTTGCTTTGTTGCAGGTTTGTCTGCTCCAAGTCAGCAACAGTAAAACCACCATGATGTTCTTGATATAGCTTCTTTTGTCTATCTGCACTTCAGTGGGATCGCAAGTGATTTACTAAACATGAATGGTGTTTGCAATAAATAAAGTTTCTGAGAAAAAAAAAACCAAGAAAGATTACGTATATTGTCGTCAGATTTGCCAACTTTGGCCTTTCAAGTCCCATTTTTCATCTACTTGTAGATTCTTAGATGACGCATCATGCATCAAACCCTTCGAGTTAACACCCTCTCTATCAGTGATCCTGAAGTATGATGGAAAACTTAATGCTAAGCTGCTGTTATCGAACTAATGTGGCAAAATATTTCTATGAGAGACAGAAACACTGTGCTGTACAGCATAAGGTGCTTGTAGTACGTGTAATTTCCTCAACTTCATTGCATCTAGAGGGGCCTGGGTGAGCAAAAAACCTAGATGATGTCTCAAAAAAACTTCCATATTCTGTTAAAGATGGGAGAGTCCTGAATTTTTTATTCACCCTGATTTTCATGTGAAGTCCATCTCCATTTAAAGAGTATAGAGGGTGGTCTCTACTATGTGCTTTAAGTGAGCATTTGTTTTATTTTATTGGCGACAATTCCAACGCGTGTTCTAGTCGCACATTTCCCGTTTCTTTAACAAAAACAGGCTTGTACAAAAGAAAAAAAGAAGCTGGCAGATCAGTATGTCAGTATTTGATTATTCACCTATGCTCATTTATGTAACTGAGTCAAATCTTTGCAGGATTTTTAAGGGTTTAGTTGTCAGTTACACAACTGTCAGTATGTGAGCCTTGGTTAAATTTACGTTATGAATTTGTAATCCTGTGAATAATCAGATGTGCACATACATTTGTGTTGTAGGACATAAATGCAATTCCCTCCCCTTCCCAACAGTTCTTTGTGACATCTTTCCAATTTTAATTGATATCACAGCAATCAAAGAAAGACCACAGTGAATCAGCAGTGTTGACAATGTGCCAGGGTGTTTAGAAAATAGGCATAGCTAGGGAAGAAGAACATGTCAAAATACATTTTGAACATATTGGAATATGTTATGAAATAAAATGTGTTTACCTTTTTGAATGACGGTGTTGGGTAGTGCTGGCGACGCTGAGGAGGAGGAGGGGGTGGGTGATGGAGCCCTAGAACTGGACCACGTTCCCGTTTTGTTATGCAAGGTACAAATAAGCAGAGAAGGAATATGACACTATATGACAAATCGCTTCTCTAATTCATTGGACTTGTCAAACAAATTAACTTCAGTAAATCTACTCTGGTGGCGGCGGTGGTGGGAACATTAGTACGATCAAAATGCTGGTGGCTGCTTAAGTTCTGCCATCACATAGTTTAACCAGGCTTAGACAAGTTTAGACATCCGAGTGCTAAAAATACAGGAAGATAGTAACATCTGCTGTAAGGCAAAACACGTGATGATGTTACCACTGGTAGCAATGAACTAAGACATTTGGCGTGGTAAGAGAAAAGGCATCCGAGGCCCACATTTAAACATCTGAATGCAGAAGCAAAGGAAGCCCGCTCCTAAATAAAAAAAAAAAAAAAAAAAAAAAAAGGGGACATATCCCAGAAACTGATGAAAGAAATGTTGTTCTGAAATATTTCCGAAAGAAATGCAGTTATGACACTTCCCACATGTAGGGTGTGTTTAAAAGCACCTGAGCCACCACATCAGTTGAGACTGTTGCTGGATTTTAGGAATCCTCCTTTGACATGAACCACTTGCCAGATTTTTTACCCAGCTGCATCAAGGCTTGACATTTGCTGTCAGGGACAAAACAGAAGGAAGAAGTTCATAAAATCCTTGTATTTCACGCTCTCCTTAAGTAAGCAGCAATGTCAGCCATTTTATAGCCCAGATAGTCTTTTCGATCATCAAGGAGGCATTAAAACCGCCTCTTAAATTTTCTGACATTTTCTGCAGCTTTCCTCTCTCTTCCTTGTGCATTCGTCGGCATAAGTTGTCTAGACTTGAGTCTGGTTTTAAGGGCTCTTAACCTTTTAATAAACTTTTGTCTTGTGATTGTCCCATCTCCCTAATTCATCATCTGTCATATTCTGTAAGCTGATCCCCGATTTGGAGACACAAACATGTTGGAATACATACCCTGTCTAACCAGTTGAAAATAGATATGCTAAATAAAACCCATTATTCCTGTAAACAGTGATACATGCTATTACTTCTCACTGTCTCTTTGTCACAGCTATGTTACAGCCATTGTCATTTTTTAAATTTTTTTTTCTTGTTGTTCTATTTATATATCTAATGGAAATTATTGTATTTTAAAATATTTTGACGTTTACATCAGTTTCAGGTGTTTTTCACAGGATTTTCTCCTGCATCCTGATCCATAGTTTCCTGATCGGGTGTCATGGGTTTTGGCAAGACATGCAGATCGTTCACCTCCGTATGCCCATTTCTGCACATCGAAGCCACACAGAGCCGCTTGGCGAGACGGGCAGCATCTGCTGAAGGGAGGACAAGCTCTGGAGCAACCAGGGCAGCGTGGAGGGCCGGCTGTCGCTCCGCCGGCTGAGCTCTGCCGCGACACTCACTTGGGTCTGGCTCAGAAACTTGCCTCTCACTTTCACCTGGATTAAAATAGCTGTTTGCCTGCGTTATGAAAGCTTTTAAGTAATGCCTAAAAGGTGAATGTGGTATATAGACTTGGCCAATAAAGCTTAATAGAGGTTTGTTGCACACCTCTGCGACCCTAGAAGTCATGCTTGGATCCCACCACCTTCTTTTCGTTCCAGCTGGGAACACAGAAGGTGAACCTCGCTCTTGCAGTATCAGACATACCGTATGCCAACTGTTGTTTTCCCAGGAACAAAAATTGAGCGTGCACCTTCTTGCAGGCTTAAAGACAAAATCTCTTTGTGAACAATGAAAGGGAAAAATATCGCTCTGCTCTCAGAGACAGACTGAGGCAGAGATGAAAAGGTGCCTCTGAGGCAAGCGATGGAGAGAGAGACGAGTGAGCCCATTTTCAGCATTGAAATAGGTTGCCGAGGGGTGGAGAAATACCACAAAATTTGCTATTCCACTTGTGAAAATCCTGAGTATTGAATTTATTTGATTTTATTTAAATTTGGGCACAAACGGCTGAAATTTGGGACTAAGCTGGGCAGCGGAGGGAATTGTCGGTACTGATCTCCACGACCAGCCCTCTCTGCCTCTGACAAACCATTCAGGGCGTTTAAATACTGGAGTACAAATAACCAAAATAAGTAATGGTATAATTATTTTAGACAAATTAAAAATGTTGCTTTCCCCCTTAGAGCAGCCTGAAAATAGGACGATTCATTGGTTAAATTTTAATGGAACAATCAAAGAGCAGTTAATTCCCCAGCATGGGGTACCCTCGGTGGGCAATTATAGGGTTAGGAATGCTCCATCTCTGCGTTGACCTGATTGGTGTAAAGTCCCTCGATAGTTCGCAATGTTTGTTAAATTGGCGATAGTCTGTACTCGGATGTACCCTATTAGCCAAAAATAATAGACAGTTTGTTTGCCAGTTTTAATGTTCATATGTTGCAATCAGCAGGGCTCTTTTTTTTTTTTTTTTTTCCTTTTTATATCAGTGTTTCCGAGGTTAATCTCTGTTATCATCGTTTTAAACTCACTCTTATTCTTATCAGTTATATTTAGTGGCAGATTGCAAGCTTTCCTTATTATCTTGTTAAATCAGTAGGTGAAAGCCTTTCAAGGCATTTCTTTTTAAACATCTTTTATTAATGTTAATATG
This sequence comes from Baryphthengus martii, assembly GCA_013396935.1. Lineage (NCBI taxonomy): Eukaryota > Metazoa > Chordata > Aves > Coraciiformes > Momotidae > Baryphthengus > Baryphthengus martii. Next base: position 89,599 of record VWZK01015093.1, read on the forward strand.
CCAGATGGGACAAATTAAAATGGTTCTGTTCTTCATTCTGCCACTACCCACAATTTTACCACATCATTTGCTGGTTAAGGAAGCATATGAAAACGATAGGTATAGAACTCCTGTAATAAAAGTTCAGAAAATGATAGTATAGCATCTCTGGAAGAATGTTTTTTTCAGTTAGATTTGTATATAAAAAAACCAAATGTTGTCATTTCTGTGCATGCAGCAGCTTTGATTTTATCACAGCTGAGAAGTTTGAGACTCTTTTGGTCAGAACAGCGTGGCAATTTACCTTTTCTGCACTCATGTTGGAGTCAACAGAAAACTCCAATATGTTTATCATCACAATAACCCCCGTTATTGGTGCTATTGCCCTGGTAATCTCTGTGAGCTCTGTGGCGTCACATGTTGATGTTGACATTCCCATGGATTACACTGAAAATAAACCAGACCATGGTCTCCTAGGCTGGGTCCCTAAGAAGGACAAAAGTCAAAATGCTTTTGGAAGCCTGCAGTGTATCACTGAATATTCCTCACGGGGAAGCCTCATCTTGTTTTGTTGAGTGGTAAGGCACTCTGGGCACAAAACTCCTTGTGATGTCCTTTTTTTTTTTCAGTACCCAGGCACTGATGGAAGCCCAGAGTCTCCCCAGAAATAATGTTAGGGCTTTTTGTAACAGTGATAGCGAAACTTCATACAAACCAAATCAAATCATTGATAGGTAGATGTTGGTTCTTTTTTTTTCTTCTGCTGAAATTCCCTTTATGGGGTAAACAGTTCCTTTCTCTGATTTTAATGAGATGAAACTTTTACCACCAGGGATTACGTCTACCCAACAGCAGAAAGACGGAGCTTTATGCTTTTCACTATTGTGACTTCATCCAACTCTATTTTTTTTTGATGCAGTGTCCAGAATAGTGCAGATTCCTTAGTTTGCAAGGAGAGCTCAACAATTACGTTACATACTCCAATGGTAACCTCCACTATAAGACCATAAATTTGGGTCTAGATATAGTCCAATCTGTGTGATACAGATGTTTGGGTATGCCCTGTCAATACTCAATTCAGTTCTATTTCCTGCACTTGATCAAATTTTTCTTAGACAGAGACTGGGAAGTTGAGGAGAAAATATTTTAAATGAACATATTCAAGGAAGGTAGAGGAAAGAGTTCTTTCTACGAAGGGAGTGTGGAGAGTGTCTAGGGATTAGTCCGTCATCTAATTTTACCATAAATCTACTTCTAATATTAAAAACAACTCGGTTTCTTTATCTCTCAGTACCAGCTAGAAGGATTTTAGTTTTCTCTATCCAGTGCTACTTCAGGCTGCATACTGAATCTGATGTGCATGAAAATCACTTAGCATGAATATAATAGAAAATTAAAGTAGTGCTGAATTATACTTAGCTGCTGAAATTCAACGCTAGGATTTGCCCATTTAAAACATAGCTGTGTATTATAAATTGCTGTAAACAATTTGTATTTTATAACAAAACAGTGTTTTTTAACTTATGTTCTGGCAATTTCAGGGCTGTTTTCCCCTGTAGTCTTCTTTGTGAGCAACCAAAGGAAAAAATAAAAACTGCTATATTTGTTATCACTGAAGATAAATTTTATATATATATAAATATATGTGTGTGTCTGTTCGTGTGTGTATATATATACACACATAATTATATATATTGTATCAAGCTATGTGCATCATCTTCCTTTCAGATGGTAAGGGTTGTGACTAAACATAGGGTGCAAATCAAGGTTGAAGGAAGCCACAGATATAACAGGACGACTGGAGTTTTAAATAGGGGAGATGGAGATTCTGCAAGGCTCCGTGTCTGTCCTGCTCTTCAGGACTGTAGACGGAAGCACAGGACATCGTGGCCTTCTCTGTCTTAATGCATAATGGAAGAAGGAGAATTAAAAGGGGAAATAATGAATTTGTATGGTTTATGTCAGGGAATTTTTCCTAGTGGACTCTGCACTGCTAATGAATAAGAGAACAGAGTGGTAGAACTTCTCTGAATGAAATAAAAATTTGTTTCTTTAATATATCTCAATAAATAATTTTTCCCACAAAGTTTCTTTTGGTATTCAGGAAAAGATTTCCTCCTTCAATTATTTCTACTATTTTCTTTCCATGTTTATTTGTTTCCATAAGAAACAGGAGGAGAACAAGTGAATTATCCCAAACTAATTTTTTTATAGTGGTATGATCTGCACAAGGTCAGAAATGTTAACGACTACATGGAAAATCCTGCCAAACTCCACTGGTTTTGATTAATCCCCAAGCTTTTATGTGAGAAAATAAACTTTCTAGAACTTGGGAAATTTGTTTGACAGAGCTAGGTAAACATTTTCAAACATGACACTAGTTTATACTCTGCTGCAAAAGTCTTTGGAGATGATATAATGATTTTTTTTTTTTTTAAAAAAAAGATAAAATGTATAACTTTAGTTAGGCTGCTGATTTTATCTTACCATGAGCAGGTAATTTATGAATATGAATAATTTCCCTTGCCTGTTTCATCATTAGAGACCCAAAAACTATCTTAAAAGATGAGCCGCCAGATTTGTTTGTCCATATTATATTATTCAGATTATATGTAAAATATGTAAATGTTTCAGATGGAGAGCAGATCACTTCTTTATACTTCAGAGTATTTGCATATCAAATAGACACAACAACTGACACTGCAAATAGATGTGGTCTTATAGAGATTTCACCTAGAGAGCACTGCCATGACCATCTATCTGCCCAGGGGTATTGGAGTGTGGTCACAGAACCCATACCCACGGCGTACAGATGACTTGGCGAATGTCTCTCAATATATATTCATTTTGACTCAGAAATATCAGATGACAATAAACATTTTGTTTGTTGCACCTATGGTTAAAAGACTGCAAAGCCCCCTCACATCTTCTACCCTGAACAGCTTTTAGTGACAGGGGTCTTGTCATGTCTTTGCTCGATTGAAAAACCCCTCGTTTTTGTTTCTTTTTTTTTAATGGGCTTTGCCCCTTAACCTTCTCTTTGTTAAGCTGGGCACACTCAGGTTCTTCAGCCTTTCATCGTGAGGCAGGTTTACCTACGTTTGTTTCTAAATGACAGCGACACAGAAAAGAATGTTTCTTCTAGGAGCCCTCCCACTGAGGCAGACACATCTCAAAATTCAGCGCCTCAGCGGCTTGACTGCTATGACAGTACAGATGACTTAGCTTGTTGCTGGCTGAGAAGATCTATCTTAATTAAGACAAAAATAGTAAATTGCCTAAATATTGAGCACATGTAGAAGAATATATAAGACAATGACTAATACATGCTTTTGAAAGCTTGGATAAATGTTTAAAATGTTTCTTCAATTAAAATCAGCATAAAGTCTTGAACCTATAAATAACATGATTAGAATGGGCCTTTGTTTTCTCTTCCCCTTTTTTCTCCTCCTTTTTCTTTTCTTTTTTCCCTTTTTCTTCTTTTCTTTTCTTTTTTTTTTTTTTTTTTTTTTTCCCCCCTTNTTTTTTTTTTTTTTGTTTTTTCCCCCCAATGGTGGATCTGCTTTATTTGACATGTTTTTTTTGGCAAATACAACTACCTGATGCCCAGCACCAGGCTCAAGAGAAGACAAGCGTTTGGAAGGGCAGAGAGAGATGCTGCACTTACTGGAGGCACCTTGGCTCTGCAAAGGCTTAGGGAGACAGAGAGTCTCTGAGGAACTTTAACAGCCTGAGGCAGTGCCTTTCTCCTCTGCTCGTCCACCCTTCACCTTATGCTTCACCAATATTAAAGGCAGATAGGATTTTATTTGATGTATGATTAGCCAAATGCAAACCCTTACAGGTGTCTTAGTGGTATTACAATATAAGAATGACAATAAAATGGGAAATCAGTGGGAGATGTAAAAATAGCTAGTGCCTTAACTAGTGAGAGAAATTGAGGAGGTATACGGAGATGGATGGAGCGGTGAGTGGAATTAGTATCACAAACGTTCATCCTCTCTCATCTTTTTCACATGTCCACTAAAAATACATCAGACAAATTGTTTCTAGATGCACTTTGAAGCGTGTGTGAGGAAAACAGGCTTGCACTTCTAAGTAGCATATCACTTCCAAGCTTGCGAAGCTGTTAGCTTCACAGCATGGCAGCGTTGCTTCCCTTATGCATAAACCCCACAGATGTATTTACAAGGTGTCCAAACCTTGCACCTAGGAGGTGAATGGAATCCTACATCATTTTTGCACAGGAGCCCACCAAAAGTAGAAGGGGATCAGAATGTTTTTTCCCCTCTTCTTTGTTGTACGCATGCAAGTTAAAAATGAAGCGTTGCCCTTAATGTTTGTGATGACACAGTTGCTCTGCAAGCAACATACTCTCTAAAGCTGTGTGCATTTCTTTCCAGTTTCGGTTCACACAATCATGAGTTTCATTTTGAGTTTCGTATGAACGAAGAAACTCAAAGCAAAACTCAGCTGGAACACACTTTTCTTGATTTATGGTGGAAGGTATGCAAAAGCAGAGACAGACATAATTTCCACTCAAAACTAGCTTGTTCCAGGTTTGAAATAAATTTACCATAGATCAAAATTAACAATCAATCAGGTTCAATATTGCTTTTTGGTGAATCTAATTTTATTTTCCTTTTTTTTTTTTTTTGAGTTGAGGGCACTTGATGACCTAGTAACCTCCATATAAGTCTAAAATTCACTTTGTGTATCTTCACAGTGTTCCTCTAACAGGTCTGTTAGGCAAAACAATAGATATGTGAGAAAACAGTCTTATGCAAGGAAAAACAAAGCACATCTCTTGTAAATATATTGACTTTGACTTTTTTCATTCACTTTGAGAAACTGGAATTTTTCCTTTGTTCCGACCTCTGTTCCAAAACATACTTAATCTCCATATGCAGAAAATCCAGAAGGAACACCAGATTTCATCACCTTATTATGCAAAAATTATATTTAAGCCACGATTGTGGCACGAATCACTGCTGTGCTCCCAGCTTTCAGGATCCACGCTGTAAGAACAGAACAAAAGATTTCTCTACTACTACTACCTTGACAAACTTGAAAAGCTGCCCAGTTGTTACAAAACTCACACAAACGTAAGAATATAAGAGAAAGTAATTGTATTACGTGGACATAGTATATATTCTAAACACCAATGTACTCCAACTTGCACTGCCACAAACACTAATTGAAGGAGTGCTAGCATTTGTATATTAAAATTCAATTTAAAGGAGCATATAATGTAACACTCAAACTTCACTTTTCACTAAAACTAGTATTCAAGATCCAATCTAGTAAGCAATTCTCGTCAATATCTTTTTTTTCCCCCAGCAATATGTTTCCATTACCACTGCTTTATAAAAATTGTGAAGCTTTTTAACATATAAAATTACTTATCTGGATTCTGATCTAAATCTCAGTCCTCTCAGTAGAATTACTCTCATTTTACACCAGTGCAAAATTGAGTAAGAATAAAAATCTGGGCCATCATGTGTTTGCGTAGGAGCCAAACAGAGAGGTTAACCACGGAATAAAACCAACACATAGTATAGCTTTAATTATGATGTAAACACAAGAAAAAGCCCTAAACCCAGAGACTGATGCATTTATGGCTTCCTGGTTGCGATCACTCTTTCTAGTTCTTATTCTTCCTCCAATCAGTCTGATCCTTCTACACAAATATTTTCATACACAAATCTTTTCTATACAAATTTTTAATAGCTGTATCTTAGCTTAATTTAAAGTACAAAGCTAAGTAAAAATTACACAATAAAGAATATTAAAAAGTCAGATTCAAAAGCACAAAAACCCCAACAAACCAACATTTTCTTCCCTTACCATGTTCTTGGGACAAAATCAAAGTTGCCATATTTCTAGGTGTATTTTCTGGTTTCCGTTATTACAGATTCATCATAGAATCATAGAATGGTTTCAGTTGGAAGGGACCACAAAAGGTCTTTTAATCCAACTGCCCTGCAGGGAGCAGAGATATCTTCAACTAGTTCAGGTTGCTCAGAGCCCTGACGTTTTCTCTCTTCCTTAATTTTAGCAACTCTGAAATATCTGGGCTATATTTGGCACACATGGCAATCCATGGAGCAACACTGGATTTCCAGAGGAAAGGAGATTTAATCAGAGTCAGGTGAAGAATCACATCCTAAAGACTCATCATGAGGAGCTACACCTTGCACTAGACCGGGTGACTCAAAGTCCCATCCAATCTGGCCTTGAGCACACCAGGGGTGAAGCATCCACAGGTTCCCCGGACAACCTGTTCCAGTGTCTCACCACCCTCATAGTGAAGAACTACTTCCTAATTTTTAATGTAAATCTCCACTCTTCCAGCTCGAAGCCATTACCCCTCATCCTATCCGTTGTAAAAAGTTCCCCCCTCCAGCTTTCATTGACTGAGAACCCTTCCAGGGTCGTAATAACATTTTACTTTTGTATTGTAGCCAAGGAAAAAGCAAAACTAAACAAAAATCCCCCAAATCAATACCCTCCCAAATATAACCCAAAATCCAAACAAACAAAAAACAACAGAAACCCAAGTCGTGCTCATAGGTGTTGTGACAGTGCTGCCAGAGCTGGATTCAGGGACCTGAATCCCAAGTCCACAAAGGCTTGTAGTCTGTGGGAGCAGGGCATTGAGCATCTGACAGAAAGTGCACTCTTCTAGCATAATTTGGAGCCAGTTGGCAGAATGAGCCAAACACAATCATGCTGATCCTCTGGGTTCACATGTGTATTAGAATGACAGGCTCCAATAAACCCTAAATAATCAATATCCATTAATCTTTAATTATCTCATCCTGCTGATAAAGTAAGAGGGATATATCAAGAAACTGCCTTCCACACACGTTCATTAGGAATTCAAAGATTTAGTAGCTGGTGGTGATGTTAGGATAATTAGGAGCAAAAAAATGGAAGAAAAGTAGGTTGCTATAGCAACATGTTCATCATGATCTACAGCATAAACACCCAGATTAATTTACAAGATGCCAGGTAGATATCTGCTTGGCTGACTGGGGTACACACAGACACCACCTTATTTGCTTTTATTAAGGCTTAATCATCAACATTAGAGCTTTCAAAGTACGTGTGCTATCACTGTCAATCACTGAGGAGCTAGATGCTTTTAGGGGCAAATCCACCAGCACAGGCTCTTTGCTTCTCTGTCTGCTCTGCAGGGGAAAGGGGGGAAGAGTAACCTTCCTCCAGAGACACTCTGAATCTAGTGTTGTGGCCGTCGAGCTGCAGCCTCTCCTATGCACCATCCATCATGTGCAGGTCATATTCCCCTCTGTAGAAAACCAAACCAAATCCCATGGATCTTAATAATATTTTTTTCCTGGAAAACTGTTGGGAAATAAGCCCTCTCCATGAAAAAGCCTTTGGTGGTGTTTAGTGGCATGTGATGAACAAGGGAGGGTTCCTGTCTTGATTATGTGAGTGGAGATACGCACTTTGGATAATCCTAGACTCCACAAGGCCACTGCCTCATTGAAGAAGTGCATTGTCTTTGGTAACACTTTAAAAGAGATCTTTGAAGCAGTAGAGTTGACGGGACAAGCAACTAACATCATGCCATGATGTGGTACGCAACAAATCCAGTGGAAAACAAAGTGGGGAGTCAGTATACACTGGATAACTAAAGCAGAGCTGTCCTTCCAAACAAGTAGTTCAATGAAGGTGAAGTTTATTGATGTGCTGTGATTAACACAGAAAAAAATGAATGGCTAGAGTCTCTCTGTCACTGCTTTTCTTCTGATAGTGAGGCCAACACTCATGTTCCAGCTTCTTGCTTCCACTTGGCAGAAAAGACCTTCTGTTTCCATGTTGCATTTTCAACATTATTCTATCCTCTTCTCAAGAAAGTGTATGATGGAGAAAATTATTTGATCAGTGGCAACTGTACTTAAGGAGCAACATCAAAGGTGCAAGACTTGTTAGGAGGAAGGAAGTCTCCTTCTCTGGAAGTATTCTAAACCTGTCTGGACATGATCCTGGGCAACCTTCTCCGGGTGAAACTGCTTTAGCACCGGGGGTTGGACAAGATGATCTCCAGAGGTCCCTTCCAAGCCCCATCACTCTGTGATTCTGTGAAGCCAGTAAGGCCCAAGATCTCAGTTAGGATTAACTGTGCAACCTCAACGAGGTTGTGTGTGGTATTTCCCAGAACTGGCATTTTTCTGACAAAGTGTGTCTGTGACAAGGACCTTAGACCTTATCCCTTCTTTCACACTGTTTTGCCCTACCTGCTTCACCACTAGCTGCATGTTGCATCAACCACCCTACCTCCCAAACAAGGATGTGCTTTTTTGCTGGTGGTCTGGGCCACCATCCCACGCGGACCCGCACCGCTGCCTCCCTCGTGGCCATGCAGCTGTTTGTACAGATGTTCGTGGAGAGCAGTATTGAGGAACTGGTTCAGCTGCACGACTGTGTGGCTGCACAGAGCCTACAGCAGAGCGGTAGGGGGTGGGGGTGCACGTGGGGAAATTTGGAGGCTGGGAGTAGGAAGGATAGCATGGGTTTGAGAAGCATCGCTGGAAGATTCTTCACTAGGAACTGCAGGAGGTGGAGTCAAAGTTCTCCTTCTCCACCCCATAGTCCTCACTTTTACCTGTCTGTCCACAAGAGATACGTACAACCCTTCCTTTTAGGGTTTGTTTTCTGACACACTTCACAATTTCTTTAAGCTTCAGCTCACTGAAGATATCAGAGAATGTTTTCAATCAGCCAGGGAAGACATAAAGAAGGTAAAAAGCAAGGGCCAATGAAGATTAAAAACAATGAGTAGCAGAATATTAAGTAGGTAAACATCATATAACTGTCAAAAGAACAGAAAAATATAGAACTTATATTTCAGAGTTATCTCTATGTTACAAAGCACACAGCTCATGTTACACGAATCCCAAAGCTGGTGACACCAACATGGTGATTTGGCTGTGTGGAAATTAATAAAATTTATGCTTTTCACTTCAATGGCCTTATGATTTAAAGCAAAAAAGCATCAAGGGACAAGGAAAAACAATAAAAAACCCCCAACCAAACAGCAACCACACAAAAGAGAGGACTTGATTCGCTGTGAGCATCTTTCTTCACCTGGAACTATCATTATGATGTAGGAGCTCCAAGAACCACACAGTATATCCTCACCTGAGTTGTTGAAAAAACGTCACATACACACAAATTTCTTTTGCAGAAAGATGTAAACATCTCTGTCTCTCTAGCATCAGCAGTTAGCTGCATTATGCTGGCCACACTCTGCTTTAACTGTCAACTTATTGCGTAGTACCTACTGGGTCCTCTTTTTTTCTGGCTATCCTGAATTAAATAAACCAAGACTCAACACATGTCTTAAAACCGCTATAGTATATTTATAAGGAGAATGACAGGCCATCAAACTTTCCACAGGAATTAAAAAAATTCATCAGGGAGTCAAAGTCTTTACTTTCTTTCCATTCATATAATTTTGGTTTTGGCTTAACACTTAGCAGAATATTCAGTTCAAAAGAATATCCTTTGCATTTAAAGTAAACAATGGCTGTTATACAAAGATTTTTAATTTTTCTTCTTCTGCTCTTTGCCATTTTATTTCCTTATTCCAAAACTCTGCTCAAATAACATTGTGCCCACTCCATGCCAGAAACAGATTCTGCTTTTCTAATTCAGCTTTGTTTTTTTTTTTTTACCCAGCCAGTTCAAGTCAGTCCATTTCAACTCATTGCCTCTAAAGTTTCCTAAACATCTTACTGTCTTAAATATTTTTAAATCAGATTAAAAAAAAAAAAAAAAGAGGAATCAGAAGAAAAAAATAAATATAATTAAAAAGAAATACGTTCTGGTTTGGAAAATGAAAATAAAATGAACAAAGCTCACAGAATATCAAGGAATGCTTCTCAAGCCCTGGTTCTAATCTGAGTCAGGTTTATAATACACAAGTGAGTTTGATATTTTCTGTCTAATTAATAGTAGAACTTAGCCCACAAGACACCCCCCCTCATCTCCTAATTAGGAAACATTTTACTTAGATCTTATTTATCATTTCATAAACATTGGGCCAATTTCATCTTTGGGGTAACTTTATTGAAGCCAATGAATAAAGCCAAATATCTAATTAACTGTAAAACTTTGGCAAGTGTACAAGTATTTGGCAAGGAAATATATATTCATCAAACAGTGCTGCGCATATGATGAATTATAGAATTATGTGATAAGCTGCCTTTATTATGCCAATAAAACTTTAAGAAATAACTTTTCTCTAAACCAGATTACGCTTTTGGAGAATAAGTGTCGCAGCCACCTGGTAAAAAGGTATTTCTGACATCTGCTCAAAGGGACCTGCCTTATTATGGTTTTGATGTCTGTAGGAACACAGCAATTGCAAAGATCTCCGGTAGAATATTTCTGTCCTACGAGAACAATTTAGCTGCCACTCCACCACCAATTTGAACTCAAATGCCTATAAAATTCGGTACAAGGATTTATGATTTCTCTCCTCGTGGTATAGGTGCTTACCAACAGAACAGGCCTCTACTATGTCAGTTTTTAGAGGCACTACTACACGTAATTGAATAATGGGTGATACTACAATATCTGTATGTATTGACTGAAAGGGTGCAACTTAAAAGTATATAATGAAGATGTTGGCTAGACTATGTTGCAGCAACACATGATGAACTATTGTATTTCCTGTGAGAAAATTCTCTCTTTAGCATGTCCTCCGTTAACCTTCAAGACCAGTATCTCCAAGCAGACTTCGCAGGCAGACCAAAAAAAGCTGCTCTAAACTATGAGACTGTGCCTGGGAAACTACCTACGGAGCTGTGGGCAAGGTCTTGTGAAGCTGCTATTCCCCCACTCTACAAAAACTGCAATGACTATTGAAAACAGAGAAACTGTGGGCAAAGATATTTGCCTTTCTTGAAATCTGACCTGCAGAACAGCCACCTTAAAAAAACTAAATGCAGTAGTGAATATAGTAATAGAAACCTCTTCACATTTACAAGTACTAATAAATCTTCTGCGTCCAGACAGACTACAAAATCTGTGGTTACTATTTTTAAAGGACGAGTGAAAAGAAAACATATACATTAAAAACTATTAGAAGAGGTTTTCCTTCTTTAAACATTTGACATAAATATTTGACAATATTTATTCCATATCTCACGCTTTTAAATAGAGTACAGTAATGTTCTTTTGGTGAGTACGGAGGGACAAACTAGTGTTTCATTGCCTCAGTTTAATTTTATATCAGAATTTGGACTTTACTGTCGACTATATTGACTTATTTTAAAATATTGTTTCTGTGTGTATTATCTTGTACTGCTAAAAGGACTGGCTCAGATGGTGCTCATACATGGACTGGAACTAAGTTAGTCCCCAAAGGGTCTTTCCATTGAGTCCTCAAGTCTACTGATGAAAACCTTCCTGTACAGCAGGCAAATATTTTATTTCCAGCCACTACAAAGAAATATTCTAGGGTATAGAAATGTTTCATACCTAATAAATATATGAGGTTTGCATCTGTTCAGCCATAGAGTAATGAGACATTCCAAGGGATCGCTATTGCCAAACACCTGCCGTTATTTCCCACCGTTTTTTGTACAGCTCTTTGGTCTGAAAAAAACCCTGAAAACGTCTGCCTGCATTGGTCTGCAGAGTCCCCAGGCTTGCACAGAAGATCCTAAACTGTGAGATGTGATTGGTATACCTTTGTTATGGATGCTCTTCTGTCCTCCACTAGTCCCATGAGGCTGCTGCAAGGCAGGGAGATGGGAACTGTCTCTAGCAGGGATTACAGAACCATGCACCTCCTCAGCTCACAGGACAGGACTTGTGCTGCCTCAGTTTGAAGCCTGCCTCCAGTGAAATAGGGTTAGGGGAAGATCTCCTCACTACCCAGCCATGGGGCAGGTCTTCATGGGAGCTGTGCTGTGAAGTGAGCTCCTTATACCAAAGACACTAAGATGCAGTGCTCTTATCATCTCCTGCAAGTGATGTAGATGAGCAGTAGCTATGAAAATTCTTATAAAAGTCTTAGATTGGAAAAGAAGCTACTGTGGTGTCACTTTGGCCCAGCTTTTGTCTTCCCAGATATCACCTGCCGCAAAACAGCAGCAGATTTTTGTTTGTTTCCTAAGATGGTATCAGTTTAGGCTTGCTATATATTTTTTTTCTAGTGCAATTTAAATTCCAACTTAGCATAAGAGTTAATAGCAACATTTCTGCAACAGTAACATTTTTTTGCATATAGATTCCAATGTTGAGTGTATATAGCTAAGAGGTATATGTAGAGAAGAAGTAAAATGGTGGTAATTTAAACTGTCAGCCAGAAAAACGCATTTGAGATTCAGAAGATAAGGGTTTGGCTTTTTTATTTGTGTGTGAGGCAGTCCTATTCTGGAGGCAGCAAGAAAGGAGAAGTAATAATAACATTGTTCTGCGACTATGGTATCATTCAAATACGTTGCACAAGAGTAACTGATTCTGACTTAAACATCACAAACTATGTTGATGATGCACAGAAAACCATAACAAGATAGAACATCCCCCCTAAATCCCTAACAGGGAGAAAAAAAATCAAGTCTGCTGAGCGAGCATACACCCATGTTTTGGTATTTTCTCACAGAGGTAAAAACAATTCACTGAGTCGAATTTCTCCCTGTCTCTTGGGCTGAACTGTGTCTGTGCTGTGGGTCTCAGGTAAGGGGCTCTACCTAGTCCTGTTGCTGAAGGATACGGTAGGAAATAGGTTGCAACTAGGAAGATGTAATCCAGGTGGCAGGTGTCATTTGGGACAGATGGGAAATGATTTGCAGCAGTCCTCAAACCACATGTCATCCCAAGACAAATTAGGATTCTGAGAGGTGCTTTGGTCAACAGAATCAGTTCTCTTCTCACCTCCCTTTGCAGATTCTTCTTTTTTTTTTTTTTTTTNTTTTCCGATTTTTTTTTTTTTTTTTTTTTTTTTTTTTTTCTACTGGGACCAGCACCAGTAGCGAAGCTGGAGCTTTTTTAATGAAGTTCAGTTGAACAAGTATCTACCCCATCCTTACATACCCACACTTTTTAAAATTCAGGTGAAACAATGAATTTTTGTGTATAACAAGTGATTAAGCATTAGAGTCTAGTTCTGAGTTCTTTGTTCTTTCCACTAAATGCTAATTATTAAGGTGTTTATCTGCAAAGAGACAAACAGTATCTGACTCAACCATACCTCATCTTCTTCTTCTTCCTGGCTGAAATCTTAATTCCATGTTTATGATGTTCGAAATTTTAGCTAAATGCATACGGTAACTACAGACTGTGCCTCGTGGAATAATGTGAAAAGGAGTAAGAAAGAAGAAAAATAGCATGTTATCTAAGGCACAGAACGTGCATTTCATTCACATGTAAAATACCTAGAAAGGTGCAGATATGTACAAATAAATAAATTATAATAAGAAAATCAACAATAAGGATAATAACAATAATGAGAGAAGAGTTTAAGCACAGATATCTGGGTTTTGAATTAAGAGAGGAAGCAGTAGATGTTCTTCCACAGTTTTCAGTTGAGACATTTCACATGCACAGTCTCTCTTTCAGCAATCCTGGGCTTTGACAGTAGTGGTTCTGTAGCCCTCTTTTCAATAGGTGACTCACTGTGTTAGAATTTCTTAATGAAAGACAAATACAAATGTTCTGAGACTCAGAGTATCTTTTCAAAATGGCACATGGGAGGCACACACAAACAGGAATTTCTACAGTACCACCCATGCATCACTTTGAAAAGAAGCTACCTTCTTAAGCCTTAAGTACCTTATTTTGCTTTCTTTATTTTCTGTCACATTTTCCTACCGCTTACTTTAAAGTTAATGTGTGAAAAATGAAAGAGCACAAAGGTTTCCTCGTGCACAAGATTCATCTGTATCAGTTCAGCTACAATTGAGCATTCAAGTCCCACGCTGCTTTTGTAATATGTATTTGATGAATCCACGTTAAAGCCTTGTAGGCAAACTTACTCAGAAAGGCAATGGAGAATTTAACAAATCCATTCATCCGTACCATCATCAACTATTACAACGCCGCGGGCTAAGCCAGACTACTGAGTAATGTGAACTTTGGCAAACAGGCAAATAAAATACCTTGCACACTCTTAGCTGCAGTCTTAAAGCTATTTGGGTATTTGAAAATTTGTGTTCTTGGCTGAGAGGATGACAACCTCTACTTGTTTAGCTTGCATTCTGTTACTTCTGTAACAACTTTTCAAGTATATGTAATAAACTTTTCAAGTATTCATAGAATCACAGAATTGTGGAATGGTTTGGGTGGGAAAGGATGTTAAAGATCATTTCGTTCCAACCCCCTGCCATCAGCAGGGACACCTCCCACTAGAGCAGGTTGTTCAAAGCCCCATCCAACCTGATCTTGAACACTTCCAGTGATGGAGCATCCACAGCTTCCCTGGGCAATCTCTTCCAGTGCCTCACCTTCCTCACAATGAAGAACTTCTCCCTAATTTTTAATGTAAATCTCCCATCTTCCTGTGTGAAGCCATTACCTCTCACTCTATCACTACAAGCACTTGTGAAAAATCCCTCCCCAGCTTTCTTACAGGACTCCTTCACCTACTGGAAGGTCAAAATAAGGTCTCCTGAGAGCCTTTCCTTCTCCAGGCTGAACAACTCCATCTCTCAGCCTGTCCTCAGAGGAGAGGAGTTGTAGCCCTTGGATTATCTTTGTGGCCTTCCTTTGAACCCACTCCAACAGGTTGGCCACACTTCTTTCGGTGCAGCCCAGGATATAGTAGATCTCATCTTTGTTACTAGAAGTACCTCATACAGTAAGTAAAACATTAATCTACACAATGATACTTTCTAAGTTTTTCCCTTCTGATAGAGAGTATAAATTAACTTACAATGAATGTTAACCTACCTGCACCTTGGACCTATTTTCAGTAGCTAGGCTTTGTGCCTCCCGCACAAAATTCTAGGTGGGCTTATCTCAGACATCAAAGCCTTTGAAAACACACACGGAAAGGCAGCGTTTCATACCTGGGAGCTTGTATTAGTGAAAAGCTCTAATTTTTCCTACTATAACTAATATAGTCATTCTTACACTTGACATTGGTTTAAAGTAAAAAAAAAAGAAGAAAAAAAAAAGATATATCAGAAACATCCCAAATCTACATATTAGAGATTCAGACCCAAGGATACTTTCCTGCAGAGACACTGAGTTGAGTAGATGATACAGTTGAGTTCTTAATCTAGCCTTTTTCATGAGTAGTAAATGTACAAAAAATTACAGAAAGAAAATAAAAACCACCACCCAAACAAAAAAAAGTCAGTAAATATGAAAGAACATCATAGAACCAAAGGCTTGTTGACATTTTTATCCAAGCCTTGAAGTGCTTTTCCCCTCTAATGTCTGTAACAAACAAGAATAAAGGGCACATGCGCTGGTCAGTGAAATATGATTTTCATTACTGTATTGTATGAGGGGTGTCGTAGGAGAAACCAACACTAAAGCATATGTCTGATACCTCTCACAAATTAAAAATATAATTTATATTATTACATAGTATTTTGAGAAGTAAATAATTACCAAATCAATAAATTAAGAAAAAGT
>VWZK01015093.1:105266-116551 GCA_013396935.1 Baryphthengus martii
AAAAAAAGGGAAGCTATCTTTGAAGCCTGTAAAAGAAAAGTGAACATAATAACTGCAGGCACTGTTGACATGCACAAAGGAAGCATTTCTTAACAGGAAACAGTGTAAAAGTCGGTGAGTCAGAAACTTTGTCATGGGATTTAGGTTTTGCATATATATCATTATTTTTTATGTAAAACAGCCTTGTAAAGCACGACGAAATACCTACAGTTTCACCTAACGAGTAAGATGCTTATTCAAATCTTGAATTATTGCACTGGTCATCTTTCAGTACCTTAAATCTTGCTCAGTGTCACTCTATGAAGGAGTGATAGGAGGTCCAAAGTCAAGTGGTTTTGCTCTGCTGTACTTTTTCCAGACTGGACTTGTTTTTGTATTATGCAATCACTCCACACTTGGCCCTGAACCACCGCTAGCCTTTGAAAGAATTTAAGGATTAAAAATATGAAGACTGAATTGCTCATAAAATTCTTATTTTTAAAGAACACTAGAAATATATTTCCAGTATAAAACAAAATCCTTGCCTGCCTTCAGTATAAGCTTCAGTCTGACACAGAACATGGGGCTTATTAACTGAGATGGAAAATATCTGGCAATTGCTTCATTTTCCATCTGATATTGTCACTCTCATTGGCTGCATACTATAAAAAAATGTGAACTGCCCTAAGGAGCATAGCCTAGGAAAAGGAAATCATCAAATTTTGCTTCTTCCACTATTCCCATTAATTTCAGGAAAATTTCTTATGAATATTTCTGAGGCCATAATCAGCCTACATGGCATCGACACACTGGATTAAATAAAAGGAACTGTGAGGAAAAAAACCCAAATGAACTACTGAGGCAGAATTTTCCAAAAAGCCACTTTTCACAAAAATAATAATACTTAAAAAAATGAAGTGGAGTAGAGATGAAAATTGGAGGAAATTGTGTTTTTATGTAACGTTTTAGTGTTAGCTTTCAAAGGTCCCACAGCAGCCGCGGATAGCAGCAAAATGGAGTGGAGGAGGGGCAGATCTGAAACACATTTCGAGGGAAACAGAAATGAAGGAAATAAGGGTTCTGTGGATGCCTGCACAGAATTTCATCATCTCAGATGTGATTAGAGGACTGTACCTCAAATCAGAAATGCTCGGTGTGGAAACAGAAAGGAGGTTGTTAGAAAGAGAGATCCTGAATCTTTCTCTTTGTTGTGATTCTAGATATTCTTGGCATTCAACGAGGAAGCTGGTAGGATCTCCCTGAGGAACTTCAGAGGATTTCTGATACGGGAAAAAAGCCACAAAGGAGAACTTTACCTTTCCAGAAACTTGGAGGTGGGATATAAAAGCAAACTCAGGTGAATACTGGCCCTTGAGAGGGATCCATCCACACAGACATCATGCAAATAAAAATACTACAAAAATAAGTCAAAACCCTCTGCCTGAACATGGATTTTGGATACTAACATCTGTAGTAACAGTATAAAGCCAAGGTAATGACTAGGTCAGCAATCACAATTTTAAATTATTTCTTTAATGACTCTATACATCGGTCACTTCAGCTACAGGTCCAGTAAATAACTGTTCAATGAATGATTGATTTTTGGGAAGTGCTCAGGTGCTTACTTAACATCATGTAGATACAAGTATGACCCAAAATCAGGCAGAAAGGGACAAGGAAAAAGCGGATGTGCTTGATGATGGTACAGTATCTTGGTTAACAGAAGCTTAAATCTCTCCTTTACTTTTTCCTTACAAATCATCTGGTTTCCCTTTTAAAGTTAATTATCCTTGTTAATTACTTCTGAATCCATAGATTGTGTCAAACTCGTTGAACTTATTACTTTTTAATTCGTTCACGTGGGTATTGCTGCTTAGGACTGAAGTGGCAGGAGCATCCCCCTTGCTCCTCGGGAAGCTCCGCTTGGCTGATTTCCAGCCTTACGGTTGCCAGTACGGGAAGCTAGAAACCCTCTTTCTTTTTTTTTTTGCAAAACCCACATAAAGACCTGCCTACAGCTGCAGACCCTGAGCTTTGTGGGTGTACAGAGACTCCTGAGATGTTCCTGAAGCAAGAGTAGCTCCCAGCTGGTGCAACTCAACCCATTTTCCTTAGTGTCTCCCTGCCGTGTGGTCTTTAGCCTCCAAAAGCGAGCTGGGTGGAAAACAATCCAGGACCTGTCATCACGTTTGCGAACAGAAGATACGCCCCTCGGATGAGCAGCGCTGCAGCTGACGTCAGAGCGTTACTGCCAGTTTTCTTACTTATCTGCTTTGGATGCTTTCACAGACGTGGACAATGTAAGAAGGCACATGAAGCAGGCTGGGTGGATGCAATCCCACTGCTTGACAATGGCATGCAGATAGCATGGCTGTCCTGGAGCTAAATATAGAAGGGCTGAACTCGGTCTGTCTCTTTGCTTCCCCATTCAGGCAGATTAAAGGCGTGGAGCCTACAACCTTCATTTTCACTCTCTTCACCAAGGGCCCGATTCCACCAGCTTGGCTCGTGTTCAACCTCACGTTGCTCAACAAGCAGCCGCCACCTTGCAGAAACAACACGGCAGTTGCAACCCGGTTGTGCAGAAAAGTAAGAGGAGAAATATATGTTTCATGAAAACCACTACATAAAAAGCTGAGGCTTTTGAAAGTGGACGTGGGGCTCACAGTGCTCCCAGAGGGAACAGAGAGGTCCTTTGTTCACCAATGGTAACTGGATTTTCTCATACAGATTATTCTTTATAACTGGTACTTCAAACCATGACTTTTTGTGACTGTCACTCAAAAAATGACAATTTTACTAAATATGTGTATTCATTTTTTTTCCTTTACTAAGTATTTATATTATCTTTTTTTTAAAATAAATATTAGCAAATTAAAACAAACATAATCAACAACAACAACAATAAAAACCCAACATGCCTTGACTTTGATAGAATCAGGCTTAATTCCCTGAGGATATTGCCTAGAACGGAGCTGGCAAACTGAGACTCAAAAGGACTCAAATTTAGGACTCATAAAGGAACACTATTGAAATTGGTGATCAGCCAAAAAGCAAACCTGATCTGAGGCTCACGGTCGCTTTGGAGCAGGTGAGGAAGAGGAGGATGGTTGTGCTCTGGTCGAGTGAGAGCTCCTTCCTTTGGCTTCCCAGAGCTGGAGAGTATGTTGGGGAGCTGAGTGTTGGCTCAGCTTTCCCTCGTCTCCTGCCTGGCCATCCCATATCTTCACAGAAATGATACCTAGGCTAAAGAAGTAATAGCACTGAGAATGACCTTTTCCTCACTTTTGAACGTCCCTCAGGACCAGACAGATTTTTTTTTTTATTTTTTTTTTTTTCTTCTACCTGAAAGAGGATTTATTTGGTGAGTAGAAAAGAAACCTGACTGCACATTGTTTTCTTCTTTCTGTCTGGTCTCTCTCTGAAGGATTGAGACCCTGCTCTGCTCTGCCTGTTATTATGCTGACAATATCCCAAGACACCCCTTACGCTCATTTCCCACTAGATACACGCATTTTTTAAACAGCTGATGTGAAGCATGTCAGTAAGTATGTTAGGAAACAACCTATTTTTATTTTTTTTTTTATTTGAGATAAAGACCCAGTCTAAAAAAATCATGCAACTACCTCCCTTGCATTTGATTTCAACAGGATTTAGAGTAATAGACTTCTGAATATCTGGCTCTGGGACTCAGCAACTTCGGAACTACTCAGCAGGATAACATAGGAAAACCCAGCAGAGCACTTTGTAAAAACTGCTAGCCTTTAAAAGAAGAATGAGGAAGAACAATGATGTCATGTCCGCACAGCTAGGCTTAATTGAGTGGATAGGAATCTGAAAGGGTTTCAAGAAAAGAGAAATGAGGAGGCAGAAGAGCAAATGGGCAGAAATGAGGGCTTGCCTTCTCCAACTGCCTAGGATACGGACTCACATCATCAAATCCTTACAGAAGGGAGAAAAAAACTCTAAACTATTTTGAAATTAAGAGATTGATCTGGAACCAATTGTGCCACCCTCAGAAATGAGATACTTTCCTCCACAAGTACCTTCCTTAAGTAGAGTTACTAATGAGCGCAGATACTATTTTACAGAAGGGGAGCAAGATCTGACTTGCGTGTCAGAGACAGAAGAGTTGCCATATTGATCCTGCTCCCATTAAAGCCAGTAAGAGTTTTGCCATTGATTTCAGTGGAGCAAGGTCTTCAAGTGCAGCAAGAGACATCCCTTGGAAGCAGAAAACGAAGGCACAGAAGTTTCTGAATGTCAAGGCCAAATACTAAGCTGGAAGATCTTTCTCGCCAAGGGCTCTGGGAGTTTTCATTTTATAACACTTTTGAACTGCAAGGCAGCGGTTCTGGTCAGCTGGGGCCAATGCGCTCGCGGTCCTTGGGTTCATTCAGATTCAGCCCTAGGGCAAATCCTCCTTGCTTGAGACTCCTCAGTTGTAGAAATTCATCCCGGAGGAGATCCACTGGAATGTCTCAGTGACTGCCATCAGTGCCTGCTGCTGGCCTCATTTATTTCAGCTGGCCTATTTTATTCCTCTCTTACTATTTGCTGTTAAACCTTCTGCCTAGTCCATTTTTCTTACAGCTTGGTGGTAAGACAATCTGAGTGGCAACTACTTGCTTTGCCCTGTTTTCACTACAGTTTGCTTAGCTTTTTTGTAGGTTGGACTGAGAGAGGTTTATTTTGTACTTTCTTCTGATTCCAATACAGTTACACTGCAGTAAGCTTCTTATGGTAGCTTCAATGTACAAATGTTCTTAATGTAAAAGGCAAATTACAAGCTGATGTAAACCTTTACACAAAATCAGTTTCTTCTTTCAGGTTCGAAGGGTTTTGTTCACCTCTTTTTTTGTCCTGTGTCTTCATTTCTGTGTTTCAAACGGACTCCAAGGTGACATCAGAAGAAGACAGAGAATGATCTCACAAGACTGACAATATTGAAAAAAAATTATTCACATGATTCAGCTTGTCTTCAGGAAAGTAACTGACTGAGGTTGCTCAGGGAAGTTCCTGCTTTCTTGGATTTGAATAGAATACCTGAATAGAGTTTGTACTTCAGAATTTGCACTGAAAGACAACAAATTGAAGTGAAATAAAATTAATGCATTTCAATCATATACCCTTCTTTATGTCAAGCTGATCAATTAAAAAGGACATAAAATTTCAGGGAAATGCATTCACTGTGTCAGTGTTTTCGATTACAGCGCAATATTTTCACTGATATCTGTTTAATTCATCTGGTATGAAAAGGCAGCCACATCATTGTGTGATGGGACAAGTATGGCAGCTAATTTCCAGCTGAGCTTGACTGTCGCCATGCCAGCACAAGTGTCTCTATAAATCCCCCACAACATACATTTTTTATGAATGGAACTGGTATAACATATTTTTGTATAACCATTTGCTTTAAGCAGAACTTGGAAACGAATTTCTTCTTTTAAGAAGGTACGTTATGTATAGGTCAACAAAAAGGCTGCTGTCAAACTTCGTGAAAGCCTAATTCTTTGTCAGTTAGACTCCATTCACCCTAAGAATAGAACACTAATCATTTCTGCCTGCAGAGACACTTGAGGATTTGGTTCTTAATGAAAATGATCTTAAAAAAACCTGAATATCTGGCACTTCTTCTACTGAGTTCACTCAGGATTGGTTTTCCATGTTTAGGTCTTGGCTTGGCTTTCAACAAAGTAAACAAAGAAAAAAATAGTAGCTTTTTGTGCCATATTAAAACTATAAAAATGGCATAAAAATAGAATAATGTTAAAAATTTATATAAAAAGATTAACAAGTCTATTCCAATACTCATGAATCAATTTTGAAAGGTTCAAAGATCAAATTTGACAGCCATACCCAGTTTCCTCTGATTATTCAGCTTATTTGACAATTTCTCATCTGTAACATTGAGTCATTCCTGATCTTGTCCATCTGCAGCACAAAAGGGAAGGCTGAAAGTGTCAGAGAGTTCTCCTAGGAGTAGCCAAGTTAAGTGCTCTCATTATTAGAAGCGATAACAAAAGCACTCCTTCTGGAGCTGTAAGCCAACAGCATTGGCATCCTGCTTAGAGAAGGCTCTGTCTTTCCAAGACTGACTACTTGTCCTGAAAGAACAAGGGAAATGAAAAACACAAAGAGTTGTTCAAACCATCTAAATGGTAGTTGGTAAAAGGCTTAAAATTTCATGATATTGAGTTCTCTTGAGTTCCCACATCTTTCTGCCTTTGTGGCTATGATCACACCCGAGATGGAAGAACATTTCTTTCCATTTCTGAGTGTGGAGACGCCATTTGTGAGGATGCCCAATGTATTAAAACAGGAGTTTCCTCCTTCCCAGCACCCAACATCCCTTGCCATGAACGGGTAGGAACCACAACTCCAATTTGTGAAGCAGGTCTGTGGCAGGTCCTATGACAAAGTGACCTGTAAGACTTTGAATTGGTCTCTAGCTCTTCTTCGGTTACCAAGTCTAAGTCATTTCATCCTCCTCTGCCTCATTCTCCCCACTGAGAAACACAGAAGATGAACCTTCCTTTCTCCTCCCTGACCCACTGTGTTTTGTCTCCCTGAACTCTGAAGACCCTTCTAGAAACAAGCATTATGTCCTCCATTTGCCTCGCACAGCAGGACCCGGGTTTCAAATGTTCTCCCTGTTGCAATGCTATTGATGGCATTCATTTCAGGGCAGATTTTATTTATTTATACATAATTACACTATTTTTTTTTGCATAAATACTGCCGTTTATGCGCAATAATGCTACGGCTGGCTTTTCAGTATCCGGTTCACTATTCGTCTTCTGTTCCCCTAATCTAAAGTTTCGGGAAAACAGAGCACATAATACCTTTGTGTCTTTGGCTTACAAATGAGCCAATCCAACCTTTTGAAATAGTAATAAGTATTGCTAATAAGCCTGAACATATAAAGTGATTCCCCATTGAGGCACGGTGGGTTGCTGTACAATAAAAACATTATATAAAAAAAACCAACAAGAGTATTTTAATAGAAACCACTCGCTTAAAACAAAAAAGAACAAAATCCATGTGTCAGCCACATTTAAGTCCATCAAAGAGATAAATATACAGAAGCTGGGAGTTGAGGATTGAACTTAAGTCTCCCTGAAGTAATTGGAAATATTTTTTTCCAGAGCAAAACACCGGCTGGTACCCTCCTGGGTGAAGGCTCTGTCTCTGCCGTGGAAAGATCCTATCGGGTGTAACACACACAACTCTCACCAGTTCTTAGGGCTAAGAGGACCGCACAGGCTACAAGCTCTCACAGCCACTGATGCAATGCTCTGAGCATCCCCACAGGGCACAGAAATCTTTCGTTTTCCAGACTTTTGATGAGTGAGCTGTCTCCTCTGTGAAATTAGACTAGGATTGTAACGAGAGGGAGCTTTGCTCGGCGCTGGAGGAGAGTCACAAGACATCTGCGCAGCCAAAAAATGTGATGAGGGAGCGGTAAGATAAGCTCACTCTTTCTGTCTGGTACCGGACAAAGCGAAATGGGGATTAAATTCAGTAGGAAACAAAGGAGAAGTTCGATCTTTTACCCTTAGACTTTGAGGGTAAAAGTTCATCAAAAGGTTCAGCATCCTCAGTTTGAAGAGCTTGACATAGTTACCGCACTGCCCTCGCAGTCACTGCCAAAAACTAACACGTCCTTTACACGGCTGGTTTCAGTACTCCTTTTTGCACCTAGAGCCGTGAGCTGAAATTACTAAACCACAGCTTACGTAGCAGAGGGAAAAAAAAAACCTGCTTTTGTTAAGAAAACAGACCAACATTTACACAAAGCTCCCAGAGTTGTCAGCTTATTGGGCCCATAGATTTTAGTGATGGGATGGGTCTGCAAGAGGAGCCATTCTTAAAACTGTACGTGCAGTGAGGAGGTATGGCTTGAAAGTGATTAGCTGGTAGAAGATGAATCACAACCATTATAAGGAGGTTTAATAATTCATGCTGGAGCTTAAATGTAATATTTGCGCAAAGGAAGGCACTGGAGATATAACGTGATTAAGTTTCTCGATACGCTTCAAAAGCTTTCTGATGAGTTGGGTTGTTTCTACCAGACCCATAAGTCTTTGGAAAGCTCCCAGAAACAGGAATGACTTCCTAGTTTGAAGCTTACGTTTCCACTAAATATTCACCTCATAAACATTACAATAAATCGGTAAATATGACTGTCTTTCAGGATGTCCGAATGACTAGAGACAGTTGTTGCTTTTTTTTTGTTTGTTTTTTTGTTTGTTTGTTTGTTTTGTTTTTTCTTTGGTTTTTTTTTTTTTTTTAATTGGTCTGTTACATAAGCAGGAAGATGTGCTATCAGTTATTGATTTAGGCTTTTCCTCAATAAAAGGTTTTCTAAGACCCAACAGAAATGGTAAGAAATGGTCTGGGGGCGGATATGAACAACTTTTGTTGAGTACCATCCTGAACAGATTGGAAATAGTGTACCTTATACAGCCCTCTGCTCCTGGAAAAGCCATCTGGAGCCATTTTTAGGGCACAGCATCCCTCAAACCTGAACATGCAGGTACGCTACATGTGGAGATGAGCGAATGTGATAAGTGGCTTGGCTTTTCTGCATTTCTGACTCTATATTCCATAAGCAACAAATTAATTCATACTCTGCTGAACCAAATAACAGTCAAACCCTCAAATAGTTGGTTTCTAACTCTCACGTTAGCATACAGCAGATCTTGTTGGAGAGGGTTGTTATTTGTTTGTTATCTTTTCTTGTTTTTTTTTTTTAAAAGCCATGACTGAAGTAGTTTCGAACAACTCCTGCTAATCCCTTTGCAGCTGATGTCGTAAACAGGAGTATCATCACGCATAATTTATTGAGGAAGAGCAGGGAGAAATCTTGCAAGTCTTGAAAGACAAAGTTCTAATTAAAGTGCACCTGAAAAATCAACGCAGAAGATTTGGATGGTGTTGCTTCCTAGAGCCTTTTTGTTAAACCCAGATAAAAGTAAAACAGCATCGACTCCAAGATAATTTGGCATGCTGGTTAGCAGCTGTAATAATCTGTAAGAGAGATAGCATTATTATTTCTGCTGTGGTTTTGAAATATTAAGCAAAAGGTGTCATTTAGAGGGCAGGTGCTGTAACATAACTGCAGCTTTTTGTCCAAAAGGCACCACTGCAATTTTTCAATATTAGTGTCACTTTTCAACAGCTGTGCTTAGGAACAGCTACTCCGTGGGGGACCTGGTTCTATGAAGCGTGGAGCCTTCCTGCAAAGCTCGGCTCTCTCCAGGTGCCCCTAAGGTTTCTCCTGCACCGAATCCAGTTAACACGGTGCATGCAGACCACGTTTGGAGAGCTACCCTCGCTACCCATGAAATGGCAGGCAAAGCACACCACTGAGGTGTGGCAGGATGAAGGAGAGGAGAGGAAGGCTCTTTGCAGGGTCTTGCTACAGAAGGTGCAGAACCAGGTGCTGCCCTGTGACCCGTGGCTTGGAGTGGGCTCCTTTTGTTCATCTTCCCATGCTATGAGAGAAGATGTGGCATCTCCCTTGGAGGTTTGGCTTGTTTCCCCTATTCAGATGTTCCTAGCTATGGACCTGTACATGCCCTGGGGTGGCTCGTTCAGCTTCTGACAGCGAGAATGTATATTTCTAAGTTTAAGGCAAATTGTTTACTAAAAGAAAGAGGTCAAAGCTGTTATTACAGTAAGGCCTCTCCCCAGAGAGGCAGCTGATCGAAAACAAGAGGCTGAGAAACACCAGGTTCATTGAGTTTCTAGTTTTGCTTTCCCTGTGCCTTCACTCAGGCTATTCAGATACTTTATTTTCTTCTCTTTGTTTCTCTTTTCATTCCCATTTCTATCTCACAGATTTAGCTCACGCTTCTCTATCACAAAAGATAAAAGAAAATAAAATATATTTTCTCATACTGAGCATGGGAAACAGTGACAAGCTAAGGTTTTATTCTGAAAAAAAAACCAAAAAACACAACCAAAAAAAAATAAAATCTCTTGGGAAAAAAAAAGGAAAACGTGTCCTAAGCTGGCTGAGTTTTCAGGAAACAAAGGAAGAAAAATGCCAGAATTTCTAGTGCTTCAGAGAGGAGCTTGAGCGGCTGTGTCCCAAATTTTCTTTCGAGTCTGGAATTACTCTTGTCAGGAGAAGGGTTGTGATCTTGAAAAACCTGACCCAAAATGGAGGACAGAAGTGCAGCCTAAGGTAGGTGAGAGGAAGAAGCTGTCAGGACAGGTTTTATTTATTCGTGCCTCAAACCTGTCTTAAACCAGCTGTTCTTTTGTTTTAATTTATTTCAGTGATTATTATATTTATTTCTAAAACCTTGTAGGCTTGGTCTTTCTTAAGGGGCAATGGTGAGAAAGGGATTGTGGCTCAAGGCAAGGAGGAAAAAGCAGCAGCAGGTGCCTTGTTGCAAGTTTTAATTTTTCTCAGGAAAGGTTGGGCTACATGTGCTCAGCTTCTGTTTCAAACCTGACAGAAGGAAATCAAAAGATTTTTTTTCATCTTGTTAAAATGCAGCCAGCCAATGGTTTCCCTTTCCAAAATATTACTAGATATTATTACCGAATGTTCAGACTTTACATTCCTGACAAACAGGAAATATATGCTGCACTAATAGGATGTCAATCAGAAAGATAACACCAATTTTGTGGTTTCTAAATCATCCCCACCACCTGCTGAGCCTTTGATCATCCCAAACAATTAATCTAAGAGATACATGATTAAGAAATAAATACTTCCCAGTGAACCTGTGAGCTATGGTACATACTAGCAAGCTCTGATCTCTTTTTCAGTGATCACAAATCAATTGTATACAAAGAGGAATAAAGGAAAGGTGCAAATAGAGCCTGCTGATCAGCAGAGTTATCTCAATAACTGTACATTAAAATGTATTACTGCATTTTAAATAATGTCATAGGCCAGTATGCTTAAGGGACATACTCTTTTTTTCAGATTCTGGTAGTAGAATGGTATTTTACAGCTGTATCTATCAAATTATATTTCTGCTGTGTGAAACATTTTGGAAATGTTGAATTTAGAATTCTCAATTGAAATGAAAATCTGGAGTTTGTCATTCCCATAGAACAATAAATCCCTACAGCTCTGTCAGGAAACTGAAAATGTTAGTTCAGCGTTGCCCAAACTCCTTGGTGTCACCACCCACATATCTGTGTGAAGGTAATTTATATGATGTCAGGTGGAAATTCCCTTTTAAGTGGTCACACTGAATTCATGCTGAAGACCATTCCTCAACTAATAATTAGGGGAAAAGGTATGGTTTTTCCCATGGCCAAAAAAAAAACCAAAAAAA
>VWZK01015097.1:0-34141 GCA_013396935.1 Baryphthengus martii
TCGAAAGATAGTGTAGTCAGGAAAAAAGAAAGAAAAATATGATTGTCATATTTTCTTAGATTCAGTTTAGGCAAATGTGTGAAATCGGGATTTTGAACTAAAATCCTAATCACTCAGAACTCTTTGCATTATGAATAAAATGAAATAAAATTGAATCTATTTTAAAATATTTTTTCTTCTGATACTTAGATATTATAGTGAGTGTTTTGCACTTCTTATCCTCATCCTTCATGATTTTTATCTAGTTAGCAATCTGAAATGAGTATTATATATTTTCAAGGGAAAGTGGTGCATATTTGTAGGAAATTAAAATTGTATAGATTGTATAGATTATGTGCACATTGACTCAAAAGTGGAATGAAGTTTGGAGTGTTTTGGCTTTTTTTTTAAAGAAAAAAAACAACAAATATTCTTAACTGAGATGAATTTTAGTCCTTTTCTAACATAATAATGCCAACATAAAGTATTACAATTACATATATCTTGTAAAGTTCATTGAAGCACAGCAGGGTTTTGTGTGGGTTACTTCTAGGTGCAAAGATGTTGACAAATATTTTGAATGCTTCTTTAATAAAAGTGGTTATGATAGCTTTATATTTGCTTTGTTTGAGTAGGTGAATCCCTTCCATTGAGCTCAGGTAACCAGATCACTGTTAGATTTACTTCAGTTGGACCAGTAACAGCTAAAGGATTTCATTTTGTTTATCAAGGTGAGACAACCTGGAAAAATGTGTACATTTATTCTTCTCATCAAAAAGTGTAACTCTTCAGAGAGAAACCTACTGAGCATGTAGAGGAAAGTAATAGCCTGTTAACAATATAATCTTTCATTATATCTACACATTTTAAAAAATGTTTAGGACCATTTTTTAAACTTATGTTAAAGCGTAAATCAAATATTTAAGAACCATAGGAGAGGTTCCAAATTTAAGAAGACAGTTACAGAAAGCAGTAGTTTCTGTTCACTGTCCTGGTTGGTTAATGTTAGATCCATCTGGCTGCTTAAACTGGTTTATCATTCAATTTAAATATGAATAACTGTGTTATTACTTATGGATTGATCAGTGATCAGATACTTCTCTTGGTTTACATTATTTGCCTTTTTATGGGTTGGTTACTGAAATGCTTATACATCAGTACTTGCAACTGCAGTTTATTCTTTCGTTGTTTGAATACTGATCTGACAGAATACACATTTAGAAATCCACAAGAATACGTGTAAATATCTGACACGGACATGTTATTACGAAATGATGTATTAACTGAGTATTTCACAGTAGTATTTAGTTTCATTGCCACTTCAGAAAGGTTTCAGTGTGGATTTCATGCGTTGCTTTTAATCTTGGCAAAGATATTAGTGCTATGCTCTTCTAAATGTTAACTCAGACATCAACTGTGTGCAATCTGTATTGTGAAGATTCATTTAGGGATTATGAAAATATTCTTAACTAACAAATAACTGAATGTTCTTCCAGTTATTTTGAATATTTGTGGTACAAAATCTGTATTCCTCCAACAAATCTAAAATTAAGAATCCGCAATTGTTTTTACGTTTGCAGCTGTTCCAAGAACAAGTGCAACACAGTGTAGCTCTGTGCCTGAACCAAGATTTGGAAAAAGGATTGGAAATGAATTTGCAGTTGGATCACTGGTTCTTTTTGAATGCAATCCAGGCTATATCCTCCATGGGTCAACAGCAATTAGATGTGATACAGTACCAAATGCATTGGCACAGTGGAATGATTCACTCCCTACATGTGTTGGTGAGTTCTTAAGGCTTTTCAATATAACAAATGACTGCCTAAAGTGTAGACCATTCTCTCTAGCTGAATGTGTTCCTTCTTTGTCATCTGTACAGTATTTTATTCTTGTTTACTTTTATTCACTTTCTTCTTCATCCAAGGTTAAGATTTTATTCCCCTTTCTGTTCTAACCTTGCTGTGACATTTCATGAGTTTCACGAGCATACTTTACTGCTATAAATTATGTGTTAGCTTCTTTTACATTTACACATATGTGTTAGCATCAGTGATGATCCCTGGCTGTCTCTTAATCAAGAATCAGAAATACCAGTTTGTGCTCTGAATGCTTGGAAGACTAAGATGCTCTCACCTTTCAGATCTCTAACAAGATCTTGAAAGCTATTAGAAAGAACACTACAATATTAAAGGCTTAGAAATAGTTATGCTAATATTTCATTACTTGTAAAAAAAAAAGCTGCAGTTTTTCAGATCAGAAAATATACTTTGTCTGGTTCTAGCAATACAAGATTGAATTAAACATTAAATTCTTAAACTAATGTACATCCATTGACATTTATAAAGCTGATTTACATCAACTGAAAATCTAGTGATTGTGATGAAAAGCCCTGCAGTAAAGACGTAAAATTCTAATGGTATATTTTCCCATAGGTTTGTGTAAAGGGCAAATTTGGCACATTTATATATTCAATTTAATTGGAATTTGGCTTTATGTTTTATATTGAAAAAAAATCAGTTGTTTCTAAATGAAATATAATTGGTTATCATTTGCACAGATGTTTTTGCAATGTCATAAAACTTTTCTACCTGTAACATCTATTGCAGTACTGAGTGCATTATACACTAATTTTGTGCAAATTGAATGCATTGAAAGCTATTCATTTTGAGGATGAAGACATCTGAAGAACTTCATGCCCGGCCAAAACAGTGAATATACGTATGAGATAAAGTTACTTTACGTTTCTTAACAGAGAACAGATTTTTTATAAAAAAGACCCTAACCTACTGCAAAGACATTGTGACGTTGACTCCAGCATTGAGAGGTACATAAGCAGAGTTTTAGATGAGTGGAGGGAAGGAAAATAGAGACCGTTTTTTCATTAGGTTGATTTTGAATTTTCTATGCTAATCAGCTGATGGTGCATGGTAGAGTCTGAGTGATGTTCAGTAAAATAAAGGGTTTTCTCCAAAATACTAAAATTGTAATGTAGATCAAGACTAAATAACACTGTAATAATATTAATAAAATATATCTAACTGGCTATTTTACCTAAATAATGTTTATTTAGACTGTTTCAGGCATAGGAATAGAACCACAATTTTTTCTTTCAATAAGAAGCTGAAACATTTCATTTAGTGTCAGCGACTACAGTTTAATCAGTAGATTTGTACTGTTTAGCCCCTTGAAATGTATTCCCTTTGTTTTTCAGATAAAACAACTCAACAGAGTGTTGAAACAATTATTTTGGCCATTGATAACAATGTATTATGGATATTTCAATATATAATTTAGTCTGTGGAAGAGAAAGCTATCTGTCTCTAGGCAAGTTGAACTCAGAAGGGGTTACGGGTCACCTTACGTGTGAAAATCCCTGTGCCAATAAAAGTGGCAAAAAATATGAAGTGAAAATTACATTGAACTGAATTAGTTTAATAGTTGAAGAGGTAGACATGACCATACTAAAATTGCCTTAACTCCAGTGAATTCTTGGTATTTCCTTACAGAGAGTAAACATCAGTCTCTCTGTTGACGCTTTTATGAGTAGTTATCTAAATGTTTTAAAGGACACTGATCTTTAGTTTATCCATGTAGTTACAAACAGATTTTATCTATGTGCCTCTCAAAATGTAGCTATAATATTCATTATTTAATTGCTTTCTCCTACCTGTTTTTTAAGTCTTCCTATTTTTATCTATAGAAATCTGTTCAGAACTTAGTAATGTTGCATAGAAGAGATACATTAGGTTTTAATGGTTTTGATAAACCGTCTCATCAGTTTTTTTCTTCAACTTCTTACATGCCAACAGAATATTTGTATCTAGATGACATTGTAATATTCTTTGTCCCTGTTAGAGCATCTAATGATCTAGACAGGATACATTCAAGTTGAGCATTGGGAAGAGAAACTTGATGGTAGTGAATGCCTCCCTTTTATTTAGTGTGTAACACTTCTATTAATTCATAAGCATGGACTTGATGAGGGCATCTTTCAAACATTTATCAGTTTCTTTACTAATATGATAGACCTGTAATCTGTAATGGAATAACTCACACAAGCAAAGAGAACAGTCAGGGAGTTGAGACTGGTGTTATTAATTATTTAGACAACAGCAAAGTAGCCACATGAAGAAAGAATGTATCTTTTTATTACATGTTTTTACCTTTTATACAATACATACGTGTTCAAACTTCATTTGTAACCCCTAAAAATAAGGGGAGGTTTTTGTAAGATTTCTAAGAATGGATTTCACTTTGTTAAAGGTCAAATAAAATCATACTCATATTCCTCTTGAGTATGATTCTGTGAGGTAGAAAACTGACATGGTTCTAATTTTCCTTTATTCTTTTTTAGTCATTTAAAAGAAGATTTTTGAGATACAGGATTTTATTTTCCTGAGGCAAATATAAATTTTTTAATATAACATAAATTTACAAAAGTTTTCAGCCGTGATATGCTGAACATTGTGTAAGCCTTTATAATAACTTTTCTCCCTTCTAAAGCTTCATACTTCTTTTTTTCCCTTATGCATTTCCTTTCAGTGCCCTGTGGTGGAATTTTAACAAAGCGCAAAGGGACCATTTTGTCTCCTGGTTACCCTGAGCCTTATGACAACAATCTGAATTGTGTGTGGAAAATCACAGTACCAGAGGGAGCTGGGATTCAAGTAAGTATACTTGCTGTTTATTGTCATCATGTTTAAAACTCTGTCCTGATGCAAGAGTTTGAAAAGTAAATAACTAAAAGTACTTAAGAAAAATGTAAAAGCTTTGTAGAAGAACACGGAAATCATCACAAATACAACTTAAGTCCATACATGGTAACCTATATGAGTTCAATTTTCAAAGCCATTAATGTCCATTAACAATACTATTTAATAACCTAAATCAGGTTTGAGATTAATACTGAGGAATACTACTTGATTTAAACAGTTGAATAAGTTAGGCTACTATGTTCTGTGTATTTCTTATACAATCAGTAATGGAAGTTAAACACTAGGAGGACAGTTCAGAGGATTTAAATTAGGCATTAATTGGCATCCTGACTTAGGCAGTGACTTGCTTTTTTGAAGTATCTCTCTCTTATTACAGACTACATTAGGCGATTAAATTACTAACTTTGATTTCAAATTAGGTGTCTAATCTGCATGATATTCTTTTGCTGCAGAGTCATAATGAAAAGATATATTTACTGTTCACTTTCTTCTTTTTTTTTTTTTTTTTTCTGAGCTAGTGAATATCATCCTTCCTTTCTGTTATCAGTTACTTCAGATGTCATTCATTTATACTGGTATAAATGTCGTGACGACAGGACAGTTTCATGGTCATACCAGTAAGATGGCAATTAAATCTGTTGAACATTTAATACTGTCACTGAGGCAGGATGGTCATAAAGTGTAATATGCTTGATCCTTTGGATCCGGTGTGTTTTGCAGGGCTAGGTCTGAGAAAGATAAAGTCCCTGATACAGTAAACAATACAGCTGATACAGGATCAGTAAGACAGAGTATACATCAGAAGTCATCAAACTATTTTTACTGCATTGTTTTTCACAATTGATCTTAGCTTTATGTATACCAATGACCTAAAAAATAGCATCAAAATTATTTGGGTTGGGTTTTTTTTTTCACTTCATGTGAAAGGAAATAACTGAATGCATGTATATAAAAATGTAATTATTACTGTGAAAATAAGCCACTTGAGGCAACATTTGAAAACTTGAGTGACTGCTTTTGCTCAGCCTGAGGATACACGCAAATGCAGATATTCAAGATACTGTGATAGCTAAAGCTTTTGTGTTTATGTAAATGCATAAAATATCTGGACATTCTTTCTGACCAACATTTATTCCCTCAAAGTAACAAAGACAATTTGCTAGCTTTAAAGCAGATAAAAATTGTATCATCAATGCGTATTCCTCTGTGAAGTGTATAGATGGAATTTTAAACTATTTAGGTATAACAGCTGTTGATGTGTATGATTACACTGTTGAATTTGTTGAAACAATATAAGTAAATGCTGAGCTGCCTCACGTCAAATCAAAAAGCAGACATTTAAAAGTAAATTTAGGTAGGTATGAAGTGTGCACCAAAAGCCTGCCTTCAGGCACCTAATTTAAATATCTTATATCAGGAAATTAATCTACTGTAGTTCCTTATAAAGTTAGGGCAGTAAGGCATCTCAAATACATAATTCAAAACATCTGTTATAGACTCTGGCTTCGAATCACTGCCTGAAGGTACGTCTGTCTATTTATTGACTACATGGGGAGGTTAGGGCAACTAACATCAGTTGCACTAAGACAGATTTTTAAATTAAGTGGTTTATGACTAATATAAAAGCTGTAGTCAGCAGCGTACTGGACCTGAAAACACATAAAAAACATTTGATAATTTAACATTTGCTCTGAAGATTTCCTAGGTGCCTGCACTACTGATTCTGTATGTCTTCAGAAATTTTCCTGACAGGGACAACATCCCAGTTCTACTTAACTCCCTCATGAATGAAAAAAAAGTCCTAGCAAAGTCTGAGAGACCACATCCAGTGGGGCTCCTCCAAGTACCTAAAATGTGCTAAGTCAGGGCCTCTCCGTTGCTTCTTTTTTTATATATAAAAAAAAGATTCATCCTTTGGCTGTTGTATCTGACCAATTCCTCCAAAAATTCAAGAAATGCGTAGCCTTTTGCCTAGAAGAAGGTCTGAGTCATATATTTCAACTAGAAAAATAAGTACATTACCTAGTTGTATTGGAACCAGTGCTTATTTCTTCTGTTGAAGCTATTCCATTTTGGAAAAAAAACCCCAAAAGTAGTTGTAATTTATTCAGAAAAACAATAGAAGAAACATGATTCTCTTAGTGGCTAAGGTACCCCTTTCTGAGGGTGGTTGATGTTTCATCCGTGCTTCTATCACCCTTCAAATGCTTTTCATCAAAAAGTTACTTTGCTAGAAAACTGCTAGACCCTCTACCCTCCAAAAGAGGAGCAGGAACCTGGCATTTTTCTACATCATGGGGAGTGTTTTCACCATATGAGAACAGATGTATCCTCCCTTTTGAAGTCTGTCTGCTTACCACTTTGCACCTCCTGATGGTTGGAAGGATTTTTGTGATCTCTGGAAGGAATAAAGGGAATGTTCTGCCTTTTTCTAGTGACTGTTCCTCCCTGACACAAGTCAGTGATAAAGGTAACCAAGACCAGGAGGTTGTACTTTCCTGGAGGCAGAATTAAACACGGCAAGATCGATGATGCAGTGTGCATCGCTGTGGGACTGTTTTTAGCCTCAGATAAAGTAGAGAGAACCACAAACAAACTGCAATAATTCATGATACCATGTTTTGTCTTCCCCTCAATGTCTTCCAAACAAGGGAACTGTATTCTGTATTCAGATGATTTCCACTGTTGTGTGACTCATTGGAGGTAATATATGGTTGTTACTAAGGGTCACAGGATTTAGAAGTTTGCATTGGCAATGAAATAAAAAAAAAATAAATAAAGTTGCAATGTGGTTTTTATTCACCGTTTTCATCAACAATGAAAGAAAGACTTTTCATAATTGAAAGAAGTAAAGGCTATAATTTACAACTGTCTTTGTGCTTTTATACAGAGGAGAAGTTTATGTTCTTTGCCTCACACTTTTCTTCACAGGTGCAAGTGGTGAGTTTTGCCACAGAACACAACTGGGATTCCTTAGACTTTTATGATGGTGCTGACAACAATGCTCCAAGGCTTGGAAGTTATTCAGGTAACTGAGAAGATTTTATAATAAGTATTTCACAGATTCAACTCTTCATTATAAACACACAGCTCTTTCTAAATCTTGTGTGTATGTGTGAGAGTGTGTTTGTTTCTCCTGTAATTAACAACAGGTAATATTCTTTCTGTTTTGATCAGTCATTTCCTAGCAGACTTATTCATAAAGCTGAATATTTGAAAATGTTGGAAGAGAAATAACATTTAAAGGTTCACAAACTAGTTATCTATTAATCTCATTTACTGCCCAGTCCTATAGCAGGGTCCAGAAATATAGATGTCTAAAAGAGATGCCTCTTGAAAATATACGTGACCAAATGATTCATTCTTTATCCTTATTTAAGATAAATGAGACAGTTCTATTTGCCTTACTTTTTTCTGGGTTTGTTTTGTTTTCCTGTATTCTACTTTGTTCACGTATACATGAATGAGATGACAAACAATAAGATTGTTGTCTTACGCTGAAACACAATGAAATATAATCAATCACATTTCTAAGAATGGCCCTACAAAACATGTTCAGAGCTGCTTGATGTATTTGACTATGACATTTAAAATTATTTCTGTTACAGGATTTGCTCTTGCTTTTCTGAAAACTCTAGTAAATATTTCTCCTTTTGTGGATAAAAGCATGTAATATAAATTTGTATTAGACCTTTCTTCCCTTAGTATTTACAGTTCATGTCTCCAATATCGTGCACTGAAAATGTAATAGAACATTTATAGGGACAGATATTTGATAGTATCCATGATGACAAAATATTGTGGAATTGGTTATGTGACATTTCTCTCTCTCTCTCTCCCCTTTTCCCCCTTTCTCTTCTCTTCCCCTCTTTTTACACAGACCCCCACATTTATGTATGTATTTAGTCCAATTTCTGTGCTTTTGTTCTCTCTTTTCAGGAACAACCATACCTCCGCTTCTCAACAGCACATCAAATAATCTCTACCTAAATTTTCAGTCTGATATCAGTGTTTCGGCTGCTGGATTTCATCTTGAGTATACAGGTAACACAGAAATGTTATTAAGAGTACATGCTCATTCCAGACATCAGGTGTACCTAAACTATATGAAAGGGGACTGTTCTGTCCTGTTGCATGTAATAAGCTACATAACATTACTTCAAAGTCATTGGTTAAATCCTCATTTAATTTCTAGTGAGAATAATCAGGCCTGAAGCCTGTACTGGAAGAACTGGGAAGTTTAGTTTGTCTTGCTTTCACCTTTAATTTGTTTTTTCTCTCTGAAAAGCTTTTCTGAACACACAGCAGACAAAACTAAATGCAAATGTGCTCGTATAACAATCTTAATCCCAAAATATAAGGTTATTTATATAATTGTTGCAAACAATATAAATGTACTGCTTTGGGGCATTTCAATTTAACTTCTTTGCCAATTAACAATTAATTATTGAATCTGATACTGAAGAAAAATAATAGCAAACCAACCTTTAGGAAAACTCCCTTCCTCCCTCTGGACACCTACACACACACACACTTTTTTGTTCTTGCCAGACACTCACTTTGTCCGTTTGGTAAGGCAAGAGTAGTGCAGCAGTTTGGGTGAGTGTGCTGTGGTTCCTACGGTCACTTTAGGTCCCAGCTCTCAGTCCCTGCTTAGGTTGGTACTTGGGCTCCAGCTCCTGCTCAGTCAACTGGTTCGTCTGCAGCCTCTGCTCAGTTATGTTCTTTTCTCCATCCTCCTTCAGTGAAGTTTCCTCTCTCCTCTTGCTTTACTCTTGTTGTTCCTTTTCTTGGTGCTTGCTACTTTTTAAGTACATTTTCCCAGGGGCACATCTAATTGCTTTAGAGACACCACAAACTCCTCTAGTGGGTTCAGCTGTGTCCTGTGGTGGATCTGTTGGAGCTGGCTAGCATCAGCTGGAACTGGCTGTGTCTGGCACAGTCCCTTGTCTCTTCCCACAGATGCCACCTCTGCTGCCCGGCATCTCACCACTGCCTGCCAAAATCTTCAATTATGCCCAATGCTGTAATATATATGCTGTACAGTATGTATTTTAAATATATGTGTAGGACACAAAAATTAGTCATTCTCAGAGAAAATGAGAGAATGAAGAAACTGAAAATAGCAGCTGCACTTCTTAACTTACTGACATATACTCATAGGTTGGTCAGAACACAGGAGAACTGTTTCAAGTGTTTATATTATTGCCGAGTACCTCACCAGCAGTAAAAGCTATAATTATAAACATACTTTCTGCCTGAATGAGACTGCCTTAGCTGACTGACAGGAATTCTGGCAATCACCAATATTTTGTTGCAGATTTTTGTTTGGTTTGGGTTTTTTTTGCTTTCCAGATGTGCAGTTCCCTCTGCTCATACTGGTTCTGGTGTCTAATCTGAATAATTGTGTCACGGTTATTTCTTGTCATTTTTACAGTGTGCAAATCCCATGCTCTGCTTGTCTGATTAGCCAGTTAGAGAACACAGCCTTGCAAAATTGCTGCCTGATCGCCTGTCTATAGCTAGACATTAATTATAGGTTAGAATTATCCTGCCAAGGATGCAGAATTATCTGCATCCTTGAAATGCAGATACTCTTTCAGCTGCTTACAACTTCAGAGGGGAAAAACTGCAGGAAGTTATGAAAATAAAGTAAAATAACAGTGAATCCAGTGAAAATACATCTATGTATTCCTAGAATGGTGTGGGTTGGAAGGGACTTCATGGATCATCCCCCAACCCTGCCATGGACAGGGAAATCTTCCACTAGACAAGGTTCCTTAAAGCACCATCCAACCTGACCTTGAACACCTCCAGGAAAGGGGTGACCACAACTTCTCTGGGCAAATCATAATGATAATTACATGTCTAAATAACTGAGATGTATAGTGTAGTACCCACATAAAAGTTTCATCTCTAAATAAAGAATTCACAGTATATCATTTAAAGTAATGTTCTGTGTCAAGAGAATAACTATATATGTGTGTGTATGGATTGCACATACAAGGGTGTATGTGTGAATGTATAAATGTAATGGTTTCTGTGTGAGTGTATAAACACAAATCATATGCTGAAAATTTGTGATTCAGAAAATAATATTGATGTCCCTCAGTAGATACTCAATTTACCAGTAGCTCAGAGAAATATACTATGTTACAAGAGTAATGATTCACTAACTTTTCATGTACAGGAAATAGAGTTATGGGATTAAAACATCATATAGACTTTGGGATCAAAACAGTGTCTAAACCTCTAATCTGTACTGGAAAGAGCAAAAAATCTGTGACAAGTAAAGAACTGAGGTTGGAGAGTAAGCTATGATGACTTCTGAATTAAGATTTTCTTTGATATGTGATGTATTTTATAAAGATATGCTCTAAATTAAATGCAAATTATTGTACATACATGGGAATCACTGAAATAAGATCTATAATATTCAAAGTATGGAATAGGATTAAGCAACCATAATAACTTGATAAAATCTGTTGAATACAGACTCTATAAATTGTTTATAAGAAAAGTAAAATAGAAAATCTTGTCATTATTATTTTTAAGTTTAAAATAGAGGTACATTTTAACTAATATCCTACACCACAAATTGCAAAATAATTATTTTGTAGAATAAGTGTGGAAAAGTGTGAAGCATTATTCATCTATTTGTTTACCACTCTCTGGGTCACACCACGGAACTAAAACATGGTTTCAGAGCATGCAACCTGGATTCCTGTCATGCAAAACTAGATAAAACATCTCAGCTAATGCCTACAGCCACTAATGAACAATCAGCATATAGGACTAGACTAGCTATAAAGCTAATAATAATAATAATAAAAAAAACCAAACCTTTAGTTTAGCACTTACTGTGGATCTTGAGGCCTAGGCACCAGTCTTTTCAGTCCATAGATCCATGACTATTACTTTCCACTACTCACTAAGACAAACATAGTCTCTGTTACCTATGTATTAGAGGAAAGGTTTATGATTTTTTTTTTTTTTTTGTATGTAGCTTAATATTTTTTCATGAAAAGACTGGAAAATTCTGCATTGAGCAGAATCATGAATTCGATACAGGAGATTAAGCTGAAGTACAATACATTTTCATCACTGATAGGAAGGAAGACTGCATAAACTATATCTTGTGTATCTTCTGATTTTTGTGTCTTGAGATTTTTTGCAATATAGAGAACTTTAATTAGAATTCCAGAACTCACAATACTACTGTGTTTCTACTGAATTTTCTCAAAAAATACACTAATCAGAACAGACTTCACTCTCCTCAGTTGTCCTGATCATCCAACTCCCAGACAGCACTTCCTGCTCTAAAAGGTTTGATTATGTTTTCAGAGATAGTTAGCAAATAGGAAAGTAATGGCCACATTTTAATGTCAGTGTTTTATACACTTACTGCATTTCACTGGAGTCTGTACTGGCAGAGGTCATCATAAGGAGTCAGCTAAAATAAAGTCTTAGTCTCTGAAGTATTAGTGCGTACTTCTTAGTGAAAATCATACCAGAGATAAACATTTATATTAAGCAATTTTCAAGTGAGTTGATCAGAAACATTAGTTGTTCGGTATCAGTGCATCTTCCAAGTCTGTTTCTCATATTCTACAACACCAAAGTCTGAGTGCATCCCTCTTGCCAAAATGATTACTTTTTCATCTCAAAAGCAGTTTTCTGTAAGAAGGCTTCATTCTGTTTCATTTCCAATACCACTTCTCATCATTTATTAATAGGTTTTTCATGCTGTCCAGTCTGACTTGTCTTCTGAACTGCTATAAAATCCAAATACACTTTTCTATAGAAAAATAAACCAAAACAAAGGGAACTTTATTATTTTAAAAAATATTTTAAGATCAAGTAAATGATACTTTGACATAAAGAATTAAGTATTCGCATTCCAAAACTGAATAGTAGTCTTATCAATAGTCTGTTTTCTAGCATATTTTACTACTTTGTTGAATCTTTAAATTCATAGTATGTAATTTGTGTATTCTAATGGATACCTTAAATATGAAAATAGATTTCATTGAAAATATATTGTGTCAACTGAAGTATGTCAACAAAGAGCACTACAGAATGGTTTGTTATAAACTTACATGTTTATATGTTTTGTGCCACTATAAATCTTAATTTAGTACTCATTTTCTCTAACTAAGGTTCTGCTAATTAGGTAATTGGTTGTGCTGTATAAGTAATACATTAAGTAATATAATAATTTTCTTTGAGATTAGTGGAGTTTGTCAGATTGCCTCATACATAATTTCAATAATACTCAATATCTATTTTGAATTATTTAAAATATGACATACTAATTTTCATTTTAAAATATAATCCCTAGAAATCTCTATATTTAAACTGTATAATGTATAATTCTGACATCATAAGTACTAAAACATTTCCATAAATTTACAGTAGTAACTTTGAAAAACAAATAGGACTATGACTTTAACACTCGTGTAGTCCCAGAGTGCAATATCCAGGATTTTATTGGTAGGTTTTTGTATTTAGAGCCATAGAAGCTATTGGAAGATGGTGAGACAGCATGAAACAGGTTCTTTTTCTTTATATACAAGTCTTCTTATCTAAAAATTGGAAGTCACTTAAAGTAAGTTTTCAGTGAGTGCTGTGTTAAAATTTCTTTTCTGTCTAGTGCCATTGGTAATGAAAGTTTTAAAATCTAACACATTATACAGTAGTATAATGTGGTTCAAGGAACTAGTCATGCTTCACAAATGAGTCCATAATGAACAGAGTGTGGTTTATGAATACATCTCTGATTTCACCTGAATAACTTTCATGACTGTAGAGACACAAGTTCTTAACTAGTCCTCAGCTGGGAGGATGGAAAACACTTTTATGTTTCAGTTTGTTGAAATTCGTTGGAGGCATTCAAACGGTACTTTTTTCCAAGTGTTATTTTATTAATTGAAGTGAGAGCACAATAGAATAAATACCTGTGACCTAGTTTGAGCTGTTAAGATACCTACACCGAGAAAGGCATTTCAATGAACTCATTTCACTTTGTATGGCCTGAGTATTCACACAGTTAGATTTTTCATTTCAACTAAAGATTCTTAAAACTGCTAGCTTTTTAACTGTTCATAACAGATGATAAGCCGTCATCTGTGTAAGCTGACTACTGCTGTTGTTTTGCATTTGTACCTCATATATGAGCTGGATCAGCTCTGAAGTGTAAAAAGTGATCTAAGCCCACCAGCCATTTTCAAAATAGATTCTTTGATGTTACTTTGGTTTGTAGTTTAAGAAGAGAAAATAAGAGTTTGAAAGACAAAAGGAATCTGTTACATAAAAAGAGGTTGCAAAGTACTTGCTTGCATCATATTGTAAATGGCAAGTATAGAATCAGTATGGGATCAGTAAGTGTGTAATCAGTATATACAAAAGTGTTATTGTCACAAAGGAACTTTCCGTCCTCTGCTGTGAACCTACAGAGGAGATCCCTGAAATAAATAATAACTTTTCTTGAGTAGCAATATTCCTTTCAACACAAAGTGGTGCAAGCCAGTATTGAATATAATGGGAAACATTTTGTTGCTAAATTGTGCAAGTTCCTTACTACCAAAATATAAAATTGAAAAGTCCCCCCCAAAAAACCCCACAAAGTTAACTGTGATAAAAGTAACGAGTACAACTGCTCAGTTTGTGGATCAGTATCTGTTATTTCTGATTCCCACTAACATCTATGTGCAGTTATTTTTTTTTCCCCTCTCATTACTGTTGTCATCAGAGAAAATAAGGACTGCAAAGGCATTAAGGATTTTTTTCCAATTTAGGATTGAATTATGTTTCATAGTAGGAAGTTTATATTGCCATGTCCTGAGTTTTACTTGTATGAATAAAATGTAGATTCTGGTGATTTTAGTTCACATAGGTGGATTTTTTTTAAATACAGTTTTATATAAAAATTAGTGCCCAGTATATTTTTAAGAGCAGGAATTGCAAGCTAGATTATTAGTTTAATATGTACTTTCTGATGACAGACGTTATTTTTTATCTTTACAATACAAGGTTATTGCAAAATATTAGTGAAAATTATTAATGAAGTATAAGATATGCCTTATCAAGAAAAAAATAATAACGTGCATGCTTTATAAATTCCT
The DNA here is from genome assembly GCA_013396935.1 of Baryphthengus martii. Lineage (NCBI taxonomy): Eukaryota > Metazoa > Chordata > Aves > Coraciiformes > Momotidae > Baryphthengus > Baryphthengus martii. The sequence goes on from VWZK01015097.1 coordinate 14,819, forward strand.
TAGAATTTGTATTAGCGTTCATCTTTCATATACTATAAAAATATATAGTTACAAGATTTTTCAGATAATAGTTTTTATTTAGTGAGATTCTTTCATGAAGTGGTCAGTTACATTAGTAAGTTTTTAAAAATGCAGAAGTTGATAATATATTGAAGTAATGCCATTACTGAAACCCACAAGATTTCCCTATTCCCCTATGGACTGATGTTTAGCTGCTTAAGAATCCTGGCTTTATAACTAGTTAGGGTGTAATTCTGACAGTAGACAAAGAGAGTAACTGAGGTTTGTTACATATATACTTATATTCCTGGATCTTCCTGGGTAGATGCATTAAAGAAGAATTTATTTGTTTTTGATGATGAAAAAAAGCGTATGGTCTCTTGGCAAACTACCTTCTATTGCAATCAGAAATTTGAAATACTAATGCTTGAACTCTATAGATATTTCATTAATTGAATTGCAATCAGAAATTTGAAATATTAATGCTTTAACTCTATAGATATTTCATTAAAAAGAACAGATTAGGTGAAATTCGCTGTAAATATTTACTGTGTGTGTATGTGTATGAGTGGAAGAGTAGCGTCAGACCTGAGAAGGATTGCAAGCGAGAACTTAGACTTTGCACTGTTTTTACGGTGCCACTTGCTTGTCCACAAACAAACTGCTGGTACCCAAGAGCTTCCTAAAACATTTCAATGCAGTGTGCCTATGTAGAGTATACACAAAAATTTTATGTGAATTTAAAACCAGATTCTAAATCCCTTAGAATATCTAAACTTCGCAATTTTTCACAGCTATAGGTTTGGACTCTTGTCCTGAACCACAGGCGCCAAGCAGTGGGATCAAAATTGGAGACAGATACATGGTTGGAGATGTGGTGTCTTTCCAGTGTGATCAGGGTTATTCTCTTCAGGTGAGCCAAGTTTCCAGTTTCAAATGGTGCCTTTTAGATCTTTAACATGGTTGTGTTTGAGTCTGTCAATATGAAATAGACAGTAAACTCTTCACGAGTTTGAACACGTGATAAGCTTGCAGGACTGATAGGCTTTTCTGCCAGATACTAAATTAGTAACTGTCCAAATGCTCCATCAGAAGTATATGGCTCTGTTCTTCCTCTGCATTAGTGATAATAGATTGTTATCTATTATTGATAGTATCTTTGGTATTCATAGCTGAGCTATGCAGTGTTAACAAATTAAGTTAAATCATTTACGAGCAATTATCAATATTTCTCTATGTACAAGAGGAAAAAAAGTAAGTGAAGAGAAGGAATAAAAACAAATAAAGAGAAAGGAAATAATTCCTATTCTCTGTAAGTTGGATTGTGACAGTTATTTTCATTCAGTAATTTCTTAGGGTTTTTTATTCAAAAAGGTTTTCAAATATGAGTGTGTTTTTGTCAAGCAAGTTTGCTATGCTTTTGCATTAGCAAAAGATACAATAAAGGGCAATGCGGTGATTATAACCTGTAGCTAATTTGCCTCTGAGTTACTTGACATGTATAACCGATAGGAATCTGTCTGCTTACATGAAAAACCTTGAAAATATTTTCAAAAACTTGTACAGTTGCATTGTAGAACCAAATTGAAAACTGAGTATTATTTCAACTTGAGACACCCCAGAAGAACTAAGGTTCCAAATGATAAGTTGTCATTTTCACAAGCTATGTTCTTTCTCATTTGTGACTCTGCAGGGTCTACTGTCCCCTTTATTTAGCTCTTTCAGAGTGTAAAAAGACAGAAAACAATCATATTACTTATGCATAGTGAAAAAAAAAAGTCTTAAAGGAAGAAAATATTTTGTATATAGCAGCACATGTTTAACTGCTAGTGGAGTTATTTGTACCTCTGGAGTAAAATAGGAAAAGGATAACTTACTCGTCTTTCTTCATTAACATCAGTCTGGCCTGTAACACATGTTGATGAGTGCCAGACTAACCAAAAATACTAATAAATTCAAATATTTATTTTACATAATTCTGTGAAGACCTAAATGCTGGAGTCATATATGCTCATCAAAAAATATAAATTGAATTACTTTAATTTTTAAAAAAAAAACCTGCAGTTTATATGTTATGATAGAAACTAAACTTGTCTTCTTCCAGATCTTAACAGCCATTTGGATTTGGGACCTGTATCCCAGTTTTCCCTTCAAGACAGATTTTCTAGTCCTGTCTGCAGTATTCTAGCAGGAATAACTGAAATATTCTATGATTGCAGCTCTGACAAAGACATTTGAGGTTTAATTCTTATGTTGCTTGATTTTAGCTGGTCATTCTTCAGAACAACCTGTTTTCTTTGGTTTAATTTCATACTTAAATACAAATCTGTGTGCAGACAAGCCACAGTAAATGACTGAAATAAAGAAAGTATGTTAAGAATATTGGAGCATAGTCTGTGCAAACATACATGTAAAATCTCTTCCCTCCATGTTGTTTTTCTGAATTACACAGTATGACTTTGCCACCTCTTTTTTTTTTTTTTTTTTTTTTTGCAATGACAACATATANNNTTTTTCTTCTAGCAATGACAACATATACCTACTTACAAGAAAGTGTGTTTATTTTTCAACTAGGAGAGAAAAGAATGGGTTGCACATTGATAAATAAGCTATTCACAGTCACCCTGGATGCTTTTAGAGATACTTGGTTTCCTCAAATGCTACAGGCTCTGAATTTGTAAGGAGATTGAACATGAAAACCTTTTTGTATGAAGGTTGAACAAACAGGCTAAAAGCTACAGTTTCTTCTACCAGGTCACCTTAAAGCGTGTACTATATGGTTTTGCAAGATACCCCAGATTCTCTCAAGATTTTTCATTTTCATTTGCTGTCTCTGGAAAGCAGTTACAATTACATGAGGCTGCTGAACAATGCAGAGTGTTACTCTGTTAGGTCATGGAACGTATCTGTTCCAGGTTGCCTTGATAGCAAACACTGCATCTGTTGTAAAGGGACACATGTTATAAATAGATTTTTTTTTAATATCTCAGCTTTTGGCAACTTAAGCTAACTGTTTTAGGGGTGAGGGTTAAGGACTGCGTTTAGAATATGTATGAGGAATTAAGATGTAAAGTCAGTACTGTATAAGGTATATAATATTTGTCTTTTTAGCGTGTTTCACAAATAATGCAAATCAATACCATGTAAACATTGCTTCAACTAGACCTTTAATTTCTAGACCCTTGTTTTATACTAAAGCTGGTATTACAAAATACAGCTGGATACTGTTACGCTGTTAGAAATAATATTAAGGGCATAGACATAATTCTCTATTGGGCGAACAGTCATATAGTTAAGATTACAGTCTTCTCTGTTGTGTTGAAGGTATGATATAATTTCTAGTGCACAATATAAATGTTATAATTTACTGGTTTTATAGATTTTGATGATGTTTAAAATTATAAATTATTTTTTTCTGAGATACTAATGATGTGCCATATGGGTTTTGTCGTATGAATTAATAAATACTGTGTTATTTTAGGGACATTCACATATCACCTGTATGCCTGGACCAGTGAGAAGGTGGAATTATCCTATTCCAATATGTTTAGGTACGTTTATATACATAAACTTTTTTCAGTATGCGAGAAGGAGAAAGCCAGAGAACTCAATAATAAGATACATATAGGGGAAAGACAGTGAAAACTGAAATAACTTAATTAGAAGTGAAAATGGTCAAAATAAGCTGAAGTCTTTCTAAGCATACATGACTCATTTTGCAAAGCTTTTCTGATTTGTCCAGTCACAAGAAGAAAGAATGAAATATGTTCTAATCAGAATCTCTCATCAACTCAGTATCAGTGATGAGACCTCTAGAAACCCTTGCAAACACAGTTAATTTATTTATGAATTATTTCCACAGCAGAGTGATGGCTATTATGGAAAATACTAAAATAGAAATAGCATTACTTTTCATGTCTAATGAGTTCAACATAAGTCATGTCTGCCCAATTTAGGAAGATACATTATTTTTCAAATTAAACTATATGCATGACTATAGTAATATTATTGGAAGAAGGACTGGAATTCTGTCAGAAGCCCAAATGAAACATCTGAAGTGCACTTAAATATATTCTTTTTATGTGATGAATAAATGTGAGGGATGTAAAACTCTTTCTACTTGCATTTTCTTTCACTGAAGACAAATACGTTTTTGTGTGTGTTCCCTAACAGTAAAAAATATCTGTATGTATAATCCTGAATGTATGGAAAGTAGGATGTTGCAGAGCTCATTAAAGATTTTGTACTTTGCTTTTCTTCAAGATAGGTTATATATCCTCTTGAGCTGCTTCACATAATCTTGTTCTTAATCCTGTGAGGTGTTAAAAAGCTCCTGTGAGGTACTGAGCTCCCTCAGCTTAGAGTTTATAAATATTCAACAAGATTCAGATATTTGTAAGAATTTTTCAAGAGTTAGTCTTCAGTTTTCATCGTTATGCATTAACATGTATCTGGGAAGTCTGATACCATAATTGCACTGACTTATGGCAAATTCTGAAGACAAAGATGCTGTGCTGAAATTATAAGAGTTTTTATTTTCCTTTTTTCCTGCTTTTTTGCAAGTAATGACTTTTAATTGTGTTTCAAAGGATGTAGCAACTGTTAATTGGACATAACCATAATTAACATTTTCAAATCTAATACTGAAGTATAAGTTACTTTATTCACTGATGTCATGCCTGAAAAAAATGAAAATTAAGTCCAAATATGGATTTAGTTCAATTTTTGGAAATATATGGGTGTGTACATTTTCTAAAACTGTTTATTTCATGTCATTTTAAAAATATCAGGATATAAAGGCAGTTTTTAAAAGGCCTCTTGAAATGCTTGGAATACAGAATCTTTAAAAAATATATTATTATATTATTCCTATGTTCCTTTACAAACTAATGTGGAATTCTATTGGTGCTGCTCTAAGCTGATGTGTGTCGCTTGCGTTTTCACAAAGATAATTCACACAGAGTGCAGAATAAACATCCATTTTCTTTTCAGATACATGTGTCCCCCAAATTAAAACCTAGTCAATTTGGAGTAGGTCTGTATGTTTAAAGCATCTTTATTACACATACTTAGTGGTAAAGAAATTTTTGTGTATTTTTTGAAATATAAATGTAGTTCTTATTGTGTTATTAATGTTGGGAGAATCTTCAATGTTCTGGATTATTTTTTAGCTCATTCTACTCCTCTAAAAAATGTCTTTCCTTTTTTATACAGCACAATGTGGTGGTGGCATGTCAGACTTCAGCGGAGTGATCCTTAGCCCTGGGTTTCCTGGTAACTATCCTAGCAGTTTGGATTGCACATGGACAATAAAGCTGCCTATTGGATTTGGTATGTGTTCTTTCATGGGTTAAATTCGTTGGGGTTTTTATGAATTTAAAACACTGAGCATAGATTTTTAAACACTATGAATATTTCTCCTAGGAAAAAAAAAAGAACAAATGAAAAAAGAAATTGTAATTCATTTATGGAAGTTTTCAAAGTCTTAAAAGAAAGATGTAAAATAGAAGAGCTACAAGCTTCTTAATTTTTCATTTAACATATTGTATTATTTTCTGATAAAAATAAGTTTCTCTAATTAGAATTAAGCAAAATTTTCTAACTTAACAGGCTTGCTTTCTCTTTGTGAGGTCATACCCAACAGAAATAAATATCTATCATGAATCAAGTCAGTATCAGTTTAGAAGAAGTTAAAGCTACATTTGAGTTCATAATTTTATCATTAAGCTTCTTTTCATATCCTAGGTGAATAACGCAGCAGCATAGAAACATTCTTGGAAGGGACCTCTAGAAGCCTCCCACTGAAAGTTGTCAAACTTCCCACTCAAAATGAAATTGTCAGTAATACTAAGTCAAGTCCATTATGAATGGCAGATCCTTCTCCACATGGCTGCTACTCACCTGATCAATTTCCAGCCTGTACCAAGACATCACAGAATGGTGGGAGTTGGAAGGGACCTCTGGAGACCACTTAGTCCAAGCCCCTGCTAAAGTAGGATCACCTAGGGCAGGCCACCCAGGAATATGTCCAGGCACACTTTGAAAGTCTCTAGAGAAGGAGACTCCACAACCTCTCTGGGCAGCCTGTTCCAGGCTCCGTCACCCTCACAGTAAAGAAATTTTTCCTCATGTTGAGGTGGAACTTCCTGTGTTCCAGTTTGTGACCATTACTCCTCATCCTATCACTGGGCACCACTGAAAAGAGACTGGCCCCATCTACTTGACACCCACCCTTCAGATATTTATAAATATTGATATAATCCCCTCTCAGTCTTCTATTCTCCAGACTGTACAGCCCCAGGTTTCTCAGCCTTTTCTCATAAGAGAGATGTTCCAGCCCTTTAATCATCCTCATAACCCTCTATTGGACTCTCTCTAGTAATTCCCTTCTCTTCTGAGCTGGGGAGCCCAGATCTGAATACAGTATTCCAGACGTGGCCTTACCAGGGCAGAATAGAGGAGAAAGAGAACCTCCCTCGACCTGCTGGTCACACTCTTCTTAATGCACCCCAGGATTCCATTGGCCTTCTTGGCCACAAAGGCACAGCGCTGTCCCATGGATAACTTATTGTCCACCAGGACTCGTAGGTCCTTCTCCATGGAGCTGTTTTCCAACAGGTCAACCCCTAACCTGTACGTGTGCATGGAGTTATTCCTCCCCAGGTGCAGGACTCTACACTTGTCCTGCTTAAATTTCATGAGGTTCCCCTCCACTCAACTCTCCAGTCTGTCCAGATCTTGCTGAATGGCAGCCACTCCTCTCAGTTTCATATCATCAGCAAACTCGGTGAGGGTACACACTGTGTCCGCCTTCATCCAGTTTGCTGTTGAAGGTATTCAAGAACACTGGGATAAGGGTGTTGTGCTTCAGAGGCAGAACTTTGGACTTCTTGTACAAAACAAAAGGATTTGTTTACTCAGCCCTGAAGTTTTTCAGTGTTTCTCTGGACAAAAGTCATGCCTTTTGCTATGTCATCCATGTCCCCTAGTTCAGTATACTCTGCAATTTTTTTGAGGATGAAGTCTCATCATCTAGATCTCTCTGGAAGATATTGACTAGTGTAAGCTCCCATATCAATCTACAGAATATTGTACTTGCTATTTGCTACCACCTGGACATTGAATGGCTGATTCTCCCTTTGTCAGTTTAATTATAGAAGGAAATAATGGTTGATCAACTGTGATTTTCTGTTAGTAAATCCATGTTGACTGCTCCTAAGTCCCTTTCTGTCTTTATGTGCCTCCAGTTAGACAAGTTCCATAATCTTTCTATGGACTGCAGCAAACCTGCAGTTGCCATTGCCCAGATCCTCTTTCTTGTCTTAAAGGTGGATATGTCTTCAGACTCTTTCTGGTTGCCAGAACTTATCTCATTCACCTTGATTTTGCATAGGTAATATCAGCATTTCAGTTACATAGGTTTTTTTAATGTTTGCATTTTGTTCAGAACTCAGAATAATCAATTATTGACGTGAATTTTTTTGCATTAGCATTTTATATAAGTAGTATTGATAACTTTAATTCTGCCATTACCTGAATTTTAGACAGCTTCATGTGACAGCTTCTCGAGTTCGTTTATCCTGAATCATAGTGCTGTCCAGAATCTTCAGATCCTGTGAAAATCACTGCTAGTCTTGTAGTTCAAGTACAGGAAAAATAAATGCTCCTTCTTGTAAAATAAAACTAAATCTGCACAGATTGAAATGTGCTTGATTTCCAACCATTTATAAAGAGGATTTATTAAAACTGAATTGAAAATGAAAGTAAAATTTCATTGTAAAAATGAAAAAGATGACATTTGAAAATGTGATGGCTAAAACTGTTTTTAGTGCTGCTGTGGTTCTAGTGCAGTGGAGGCACATAAATCTAACTCTCCTGAGTAATAAGGGAAAAAATCAAAACCACAAACATGGACATCTTCTATAGGCTTTAACTTGTTTAAGTGTTTCTAAAAAGACTTTTTCCCAGCTAGAAGTTACAGTTTATAAGTTTTTCCACTTTATGTCAGTTAATGGTGTAATCTAAATCAATGATGCTTTTGATTTCAATCAATGTACAAGGTTACTTTATATGACTTGTTACTATTGTTTCTGAGATTTATGATTAGATTTTATATATAAATACATGAAATACTTGTTCAAGAGGGGTTCCCAACTGCAAAAAGCCATAGAAACAGTCTAACAAGCAGAAGTTGGAGACAGAGGCAGCTTGAAGAGTACTTTGGAAGATTGATACAGTTCAGGAACTTATAGTAAAGACAGTAGAATACAGACAGCAGAATGCTAGGCAAAAATATATTACAGCTGGTTTTGTATCAAACAATGTGGGTGAAAGAGAGAAAAATTGACAGAAAGAGAGCATGAGTTGGCAATTATTAATGACAGCTTAAATTTTTGACAAGTATTTGGTTCACAGGATCAAATAAAAGGCCTACAAATGTCATGGATAGAGGAAGAACAAAGTTTGTATATAGCTGGATTCACTATGTAGGAAATATTTGGAAGGCTGACAGAGTCAAAGAATGACTCTTAAAGCAGAAGGTTTCTTGTCACATAGAGACTATCTTCAGATAAAGAGAAATAATTTAAGTAACAGTAATTTAATTATGCACCAACCTTTTTCCTGTAGCATATAAAAAGTTACATGCTTCAGAAAACCATTCATAAACTTTACATGGTATCTGGGGAGAAAGCTCTAAAAGACAGTGACAAACACTATTTAGCTATTACAGTTTAGGAGTTACAAAATTATTCATGACTTTTCAATAATTAATCTGACATTATATCTTTTGCTTTCAATTTTATATGAAATCGTGTTGATTGTCTTGGCCAGAAACACCAGTGGAACTCAATCATCTGCTTAATGAAAGTACTTCTGCCCATCCACCAGAGCCCAGCCTGGTGCCTGGGGACACAAGGTCAAGGTCTCTGCCCAGGTTGAGGGACATGGCTGCCACTTTCCTGTTTGCAGTTTCAAACAGCTGAGCACAGTCACACACACACAGAGGGCACTACCATGGTTGGTCATGCAGACTTCCACAGAGAGGGTGCTACCTTCAACAGCATCTACATACAGGACTCACATGAAACACAAGCACAGGCAGCCAAGTCTCCTCCTCTTCTTGGGCTGGCAGAGCCAGGTCACTACTGCAGGCACACAGACAACCCTCTCTAGGTTCACAAGCACACATGTATGCACTTCCCCTGAATGTTCACCTGACACCCCTGCCTGGATCTCAGGCCCTCGTACCTTCTTCATGGATCCCCCACTCACTGGCTGGTCCAGCTTTATTTTCACTGCAAACACAGTCTTCACACACTCATTCCTCGTGCACTCAACATTGACAAATCCCCCTGAGTGTATCAGCATGGACTTTCTGCCTCCCTGATACCCTGGCTAGAAGCCAAGACCTTCCCACGCACCAGCTAGTCCAGTTTGAGGTTTGTTAGAAGATGACACGTGCATTCCCTTCCCCCAGGATCAGGGAAGATACAGACACTTGACCTCCCAGCAGACAACACACAGTACACAGGATGTGGCCCATGATCCTGCTTTGGTCGCCACTACTGAGCTCCTTACTTGTGTCACTCACTGGTCACTCCAGTAACTGGTTTTGAAACACACACCATTTCTACCTGAGTGGCTGGAAGTTAAAGATCCTCACAATAACTTCAGGCCAGGGGTACCAACACCCAGGGTCTGACTCCAGCAGTTGGCACCAGATTCCACTCACAGATATGGATCTCACCGGTAGCTGGCGCTTCACCCCTGCAGCACACATACACATGGGATGGAGACTGGTATTACACAGAGAGATAGTTAAGAAAAGATTTAATAAGAAGATATGAGATTATAGGACAGACTGGTGATTAGGTGCAGGGCTCAGCCAAACATACCAACCTGCCCCATTCTACACACAACCAACCCCTTTTATGTCCTTTTCTTCCTACCTCCATCTTTGTTCCTCCCTGCTCCCTTTTCCTCTGGATTTCCCCTCATGGCTTTGTATAGGTCTATAAATTTCTGCACCCCTCCCAGTATGGGTTTCCCCTGGTTTACAGTCTTACCAGTTGCAAAGTCCAGGTTGTTCTTTCTGGAAGTTGTGCCTGTAGTTTTTTGTCAAAAAAATGGTATATAAATAAACTAACAGTTCAGTACCTTAGATCTTATTAGTATTTCAATGTTAGTATTTCTTACCTTGCCAGCCTCTCAGAATGCGTAATGCATGAGAAGAGTGCTTCAAACTGGATTTCATGGACTGTATCTGGGAGTGTAGCATATGCATTTCCACTGGTTACATTATTTTCCTGGTATTATCAATGTAAAATGTACCTACTTTATTTTCCTTCCTGGTATTGACACTGGTAGCTTTATTTACTGGCAATTTTTTTAGGTGTCCATTTGCAATTTGTGAATTTCTCAACGGAGACCATACATGATTACTTAGAAGTTCGGAGTGGATCTACAGAAACTAGCACTGTTATTGGGAGACTAAGTGGTCCTCAGCTGCCAGCCTCTCTGTTCAGCACAACTCACGAAACCAGCTTATATTTTCACAGCGATTACTCACAAAACAAACAAGGATTTCATATTGTATATCAAGGTGAGGTTTTGATATTCTTATGTGAGAACAAGGTGGCTGTTGAAGGTTATTTCTTTTTTTTTTTTTTTTGACGTTCCTAAAAGATAAACATAAAATAAAATATTTTACACATTTTAAACCAAGTGTTATTAAGATCAAATGGAAGAATGGAAAAAAAATTAAACAAGAAAGGAAAAATAATTACATATTATCTTTAAAAAGGAGGTTGTAGCAAGATGGAGATCGGTCTGTTCTCCCATGTAGCAAGCGATAGGAGAAGAAGAAACAGCCTCAAGCTGTGCCAGAGAAAATTTAGGTTGGATATTAGGGAAAATTTCTTCCTCAAAAGGGTTGGAAAGAGTTGCCCAGGGAAGTGGTGGGGCCACCATCCCTAGAGGTACTCTAAAGATGTGTGGGTATGGCACACAGGGACATGGTTTAATGGTGACCAACCAGTGCTGGGTTAACAGTTGAATTCTCATTCTGTCATTCAGCCATTCTATGATATAGCAGGTTTGTTTGTCCTCCTCTTTAAATATAAGAATGGGAAAAAAGAAATCCCTATTGGATCAGAAAAAAGCTCCAGCTAGCTCAGTATGGTGTCTCCAAATGGCAAAAAGAAATGCTACTTAACAGCACAGAAACCTAACAAATTTATTTTGTACTCTCCCAGCATCTACAGTTGTTGTCAGATTGTTAATTCTGTCACTGAGGGATTTGACGGCATTTTTGTGTTCAGCCTTCCCACCGTTTTCATGATTTCTGTGAATTTCAATCATATCACTTCCCAAGAAACCATGTTCAGCCATGTGCTCAGTAGTGTTATTCGCTATTATAGGCTGTGTCATATTACCAGGTATGGAAGTCGGACTCACTGATCTGTGGATTCAAGGATCCCGTCTAAAGATAGATATGGTTTACGTTCGGAAACCACCACTCCTCTAGGTCAGATCTTCATTCAGCAGCTCTTTTGAGTGAAAGCCATCTGCTCCTGGTCCTTTCCTTTACCTATTTACAGTAGTAGTTTTATATTTACTTTAAATCGATCTAGTGTTGTAGACCAGCTCAATACAAGCACTGTATCTTGTTTGGAAATCTCTAAACCATCTTCAACAGTAAAGATGGATACAAAGAAATCATTGAGGTTTTTCTCTCTATGGCATTCTAATGCATAAAAGTCCATTTTTTTACTCATTGGTAATGAATTCTCCCACCAATTCCCTAGCTGACTTCTTGCTTCTGATGTTGTCAAATCTTTTATGATCAACTGAGGCATCTTCTGCCAGACATTTTTCTAATTATTTTTACTCTCTTTATTTTGAATTTAAATTTGACTAGCTGTGTTCTATGACTTTTTGGAAAGACAGGATTTCATTATTTAAATGCCAACCTTTTCCCTATTGTAGCTTCTTTAACTTTCCTACTGAGTCACACAGGCATTTTTTTCTGAAGCACTTCAGTGGTTTTTTTTATTCTGAATTGTAGAACATGTTTTATCTGGTCTTGTAAAGTACTGTCAATTAGCAAATTCCAATCTGTATTACCTCATTTTTGTATAATGTCCTTTCCATAAAATTGAATATTCCTGTGCTAGGTTTGTTTGACTTGCTCTCTTCCAGTGCAATCAAACCACATTATGACTGCTATTATGGAGCAGCTTTCCCATGAATACTTTTTGAACTAAGGCTTGAGTACCAAATACAAGCTTTGAGTACAAATCTAAACCAGCATCATTCCTGTGGGCTATCAAAAACTGCTTGTTCTAGGGAACAATTATTTCCTGCATTCAGAATTTTATTTTTGCAGCTTCTCTAATTTTACTTAACATTTCCTCTTCACTATCATTTTCCTGTTTTGACATTTGTAGAAGCAGTTCAGTACTACATTTCTATTTGTGGAGTTGTCTGTTTCACCTATGAATATTTTATAGTGCTTCTTTTTGTCTGGTAATATATTTCTTCTGTGGCACTTAATAGTTTCTAAACAACAGTGCTGCTTTCCCACCTGGAAATCTCTGCCCTCTCAAGTCTTGAAAACATGGTCATCTGGCAACACTGCATCCTGCTGCTTTATGCCGTGCCTTGCACTTCAGGGCTCTTGGTTCAAGTGTTCGAGATCCCATCTCTTGTGTTTTAGGCTCCTAGATTGGTGTGAAAGGGCTTCTTAGTTTGGCCCTTGTTCTGTTCCCTAATACTGTTCACACCACTCCACATACAGTGTAGGCTGCCTGATTGGCTTTTCCTATTTATTGCAATTCTGTTGTTTGTCATTCTCCTGCACTTTTTTTCAGAGATGCATTGGTTATTAGCTTTCTCCCTGTCATGAAATCACATCAGTCTTCTGTAACTGTTAGGTTTTTCACACGCTTCTAATTTAGATACTGTTCTACAGCCTTTTTAATTTTCATTGTCAGCAACTTGGATCCGTTCTGATTAGGGTGCACTTAAGGGTACACTTGGTAGCAATTTGTAGTCTTAAAGAGCCAGTCAGTGGCCTAGGTTTTTGAAGATCTAACTGGAGAAAACAAAGTCAAAATTGCTTTCTACTCTTCTCTTTTCTACGGTAGTACTGCTATAATTACTAAAATCAAAAGGGAAAATTACGATGCTAGTCTCTTTTTTGCTTTCATGGACTTTGTTATAAAAACCTTTAGGATAGGGTGCTGGGTATTTATTTGTTTGTTTACACACACAGAGGAACGCACAAATATTATCAAAGCATGAAGAATATAAAGTCATTTGAAATTTGGTTGTAATATAATGTTTTTCTCATGATGTTTTGAATAGGAAATTAATTTTTATACATATTTCTGGAATTGCTGTGGCAATTTTTCTCTGTGCTGCTTCTGATATAGGACCAATGATTTTGATTGTCACTGTGGTGGAATTTAAGATATATGAGATGTCCATGATTTTTTAATTTCACTCTAACAAAAAGCTTTTATTTTTGAATAAGAATTTGTATTTTACTTATTTTTGCCCATTATTATTATTTATTTATTTATTTTCAGCATATCAGCTACAAAGCTGTCCTGATCCTCGACCATTTCGTAATGGTTTTGTAATTGGGAATGACTTTAGTGTGGGACAAACTATTTCATTTGAGTGTTTTCCTGGCTACACATTAATTGGAAATTCAGCTCTGACTTGTCTTCATGGCATCAGCCGTAACTGGAATCATCCTCTCCCCAGATGTGAAGGTATGTTCTGAGTGACCTGTGAACTCTTCATTATTTGTAAGTCTCCTTAAGGACTATTAACAAATTATTTCAGCTTTTCAATTTATAGAGACCCGTATTTTTATATTGTGGTCTTTACAGACAAAGTATTCAATTTTGCAATTTGAAATGTATAATGAAAATATGAAATCTCTGAAAACTTATTTGAGATAAGAAGTTTATCTTTGGAAGGTTTGGTTTAAGGTCTGGAGCATGGAGACCTGTGTTGTTCTTTTTAATCTAAGCAGTGCTACAGAGTAAAAGCTCTTCCTGCAATGCATCGAGAAAAAGATTCAAAAATTCCATTTCTCAACTCTGGCCACTTATATTCTGTCTTATCAGTTAGAAAGAAACGTCAAAGGTGCCATAAAGTGCAGCTGTCCTCCAGTCAATGATGTGTGAAGTCCTTTCTACATATATTTTTGTGAATGGGATTTTTTTTTAAATTATATTTTTTAACCTTGTAATTTTTTTACACTGATATGCTTGCAGCGGGTAAGCAGAGTCAAGGAACTGTGCCTTACACATATGTAGCTGAAATTTTAAGGAGACAGAATAAATATATATGATGATTCTGTAGAGGTGTTTATCTTATTCCTAGCTATGCTGAAAGGGACCTGTATCTAAGCAGCAGGCCAGGGGTCATTCATCCACTGTCATCAGACTGTAACAGACAAGGATGGATGTTTTGGTAGCACAGAAATCTATTTGAGAAATATACGTGCATCACAAAATCTCTTTGTGGAACCGAGGATGGAATTTTCTTCCACAGGAAATAACTACTTTCTTCTGGAACCTCCAGGTTTGTCACAGTTGTGGCAACATTGAGGCAGCAATGTTAAGTTCCTGGGAAAACATAGACACAGTGAAGATACTTCATATTCAAAAGCGTCATCCCCAAATCCTGCACGCCTGGGACTGCAAGATGTAAACACTTCTAGCAATTAATTTATTGACTGTAAGATTCTCTATGTGCTTAAACATAGGTTTCCACAAAGATGAGATCTATACAACATGTTGAGAGCCTACTTCCATATGCCATAAAGACCCTCCACAGTTTCAGGAGGGGTATTCAGGGCCTGAGTTAAAGGCCTAACTACTCTCTATATTGAATTATAAAGCTCAGCACTACAAATAGAAACCTCAATATCAAGCAATTAGAAGAGGAATGCCTTAAAAAAAGAAATTAAAAAGAAAATAAAAAAGCCACCTTATTTTTTACATTTTTCCATTATATATCCTTATTTTAGGAACTTTAATTAGACACATCATTACTCAAAATTCCTTCTGGAATCAGTGAGCCACAGGCATTTCTAAGGGATGTGGTTGCTAAATTAAGACTCGTACTAAATTCATAAGGAGAAGCCTTATTGTATGAAAGAGAGATGACACCTACACTGTCTTATGAAAGAGGAAGAAGTTAATTCAACAAAATTAAGTTCAATCCCCATTTTCTGGATCCTGAGATAATAATGGCTCAGGCCTCAACTGCTAAACAGCTTAGCTTTTCTGTATTACTTAGTTCTAGCTTTATTTTCTGTGCCTCAGAATCAAGACAAGTCATTTACTGAATTTAGTGATTCTCTTTCTTTGAATTACATTACTCAAACCATGAATTTAATTAGGAAATTCTAAGATACCCAAAGTATGTTACTGTTCTGAGTATCACTTTTGATGAAGTTCCTAAACTGGCTGGAAGTTCTTTGTTTCTACTTAATGTAATAGGAAAAGATGCAGATTTAAAAAAAACCCAAACAATCAACCTAATTGATAATGGAGATCTAACATGGGTACTGTGCTGCATGATTACAGACTGCCATCATGATTCATCTCCCAGAGAAATTTCTTAAATTACATAGGGCTTTGTGCAAATATTTACTGGTATATTTTTAGTACAAGGATTTTGACATTTTTGTGTGCTACTTATGTTTTTGAGTTGTATTTTTTCTTTATTGTTGAAGGAAAAGGATAATGAGGTAGCTTCTAGTTGTACTTGCTTTGATTTGAGCTAAAGGCCTTGTGTTCAAAAGGAATAAAATTAAGTGTTTTCGGGTTTTTTTTGTATATGCCTAGTGCCAGAAATGTATAGTATGTTTTAAATCTGTATTTTCTTTCATATCCTTATTGTAAGGCAAAATACATTAAGACTTGTTTAATGCCTCAGACTTTTTGAAACAGGCATCTCTGAATCAAACATCACTAAACACGCTGCTTCTTTAAACAGTTATTTTCTGCTTGCATTCGCCTGCACCTAAAATCCCTCTAACCTGTGCTCAGCAGCATCTAATACTCTGACCTTTCTTAGCTCATCTCCTTCACTTTCATCCTTTTGGAATCTGTTCCCTCTCCTTTTCCAAGAAATCGCATTGCCTGATAGTCATCAGCCCATGTCTTCACTCCCCTCAGAACCTGCTGCAAAATCGATTCTGTCTGCACTGCTTAAAACCCCTTGAGACTTGGAAGGTAAAAGCTGAAGAAAAGCAGTATACCAGCTGTTGAGTGTGACTGAATGCATGACTATGAAAGTCTTCTTACCCTATAGTTCAACACAAATGTATATAGATAAACTATAGCACAATGTTTTACCTAAATAGAAACAATGCATAATTCCTATGTGTCAGGCCTGTATTTCCAACATGTTCTCTGGTTACAAACGTCTGTGGAGAAAGTCTTATAGCTTGGACTAATTGCTTTCTTGAAATGCATAGTCATGAAAGTCCAAAAGCTGCATGGTCTTGCACTGTATGATGTCTAAAAATAGTTCATTTCAACAAGAATTGTAGAAAGGATTCCCTTTTTGTCTAGCAGCATTTATCTTAGGAAATGCAAAATTGCTATTCATACTGTTGCACAGTATTTTCGTTTTCAGATTCCTCTACAATTTTCGCTCATCCATCCTCCAGCAATTTACCATATCTCTTCTCTCACCTGATAATTTTGTTTGGTTCCCTTGTCACAATAAATGAAAGCAATTAATGTGTTTTGCTACTACTTTGTAGCTGGCATTAATAAAAATCTGTAACAAAATGATTTTCAGTTGTGCAGGGAGTAATTTACCCTGATATCTAAATATTACTTTAGTTCTGGTGCTGTTAATATTTATGACATCAGAATTACTTTTTTTTTTCCCCTTTAGATTTGACCATTAATGTCAAAATAGGCTTCTGACTCTGCAGAAAGCTCAGTAAAATCTTTTTCTATACACAGAAATGGTTTTACATAATCTAGTCGTAGTGTATCAAATGTGCTTAAAAGTATGGCTTAAAAGTATGGTCTAAGACGAACGCAAGAAGCATCTGATATCTTTTTAAAACAAATGTTTTTTTGTTTGTTTTTTTTGCAGCCCTCTGTGGAGGAAATATAACTGCAATGAATGGCACCATATACTCTCCAGGATACCCTGATGAGTATCCAAATTTTCAAGACTGCTTCTGGCTTGTAAGAGTACCACCTGGGAATGGAATCTACATCAATTTCACAGTTCTTCAGACAGAGCCAATATATGATTTCATAACTGTCTGGTAAGAAAACACTTTCGGCATTTATTTAATCGCTACTAATCGTGGCACAATGCAATAATGTATGAGTTTTAGAGAGTATATTTGTGATTTCTCTCTTGACGCTGGTGTTATGTTTAGGGGAAATGAGTGGTTTGCACTAATCCACATTTTCCAATACACCATTCTCTCTAGATAGCACTGGACATAGTTTCATAGTCGTCTTAAGAATTGCAATACAGTAATAGTGTGCCTCAGTTTCTCGATGAAGAAAAGTGTTCAGAAGTATGCTATGACAATTTATCAACAACCAAGAGAAGTAACACTTCAGAAAAGAATGCTACTAAGAAGTTTGTATGTATTAGAATGTTTTAGATACATGTTAATACAAGAAACTACAGCAACTCTGTCATAATTTATTTCAAGTTGACTTCTTTTAAACTGTTAAGAGTACATAAAAGGAGAGACTCGTATTTGACTGACAAAAAGAGTTGAGCTAACAATAATTCTTAACAAATGTTCTCTATATACCTGAATCCATGTCTATCATGAATCTTTTCAGATAGCAAAGCCCCTGTTTTTCTTAATTGCAAAGATAGGTATAATCAAGTGTAACAGCTTCAATAGCAATCTTGAGACTGTTAGCAATGAGTCTCCTAGACATTTTAACAGTGGCTCAGAACTTTGGAAGCTTGCCTAAAACAACAATCCACTGTTTATTGAATTTACAGATTGAAAATTCACAGGTTGAGTGAGTAGTCTTGTAGCCTAAGTAGTGTAAAATAATGAGAGGTGATTTGGAATGTTAATTATTCATTTTATGTTTCTGTTGCACAGAAATCTAATTTGTATTCATAAAAATTCATATAATTCAGGATTTCATTCCTACTTTCCTAAACAGTTCTCTAAATACTTTTATGATCTTTTCTGTATGTCTTTGTTTTCTTTCATCTTGTGTTCTACAAACTGTCTTGTCCTACATCCCAGATACTTGGTTACTTCGCCTTAAAATCTAACCAGAATTTGATCAAAACATGTACACAGACTATTGCCTGATAACACTCATTTTGAATCCCTTTAACTCTTCATCACTTGTTTAGTGTATCAAATTTAGGCTAACCTTCAGAATCTTTCCGGAATTAACAGATCCTGTGCATACAGACATCTTTATTTCATCCCACACAAACTAGAACACTGCCGTCCGCTTCTAGTGCTTCTTCCATTTAGCCCTTCCTTTCTAACCAGCAATTTCATGTGCTTTCAGTTGCATTCCTGGCTGTGTTACAAACTTAGTTCTTACAATAAAAGTAATTATATATACCATGACAAATGTGAAACCTCAATTTTATTTCGTTACATGTTCTTTCCTGATTTTTTTTAAGATATTTTGTATCCTGTTTAGACTAACAACACTTTTAGGAGAATGTTCCGAAATTAAAGTATCTAGGGTGCTATTCATGTATGTATTATGCATGTTGCTACTTATGTATGGCTTACATACATGTATAAGCTGTATTTTATACTTGATGGCTGTATAATTAAAAAGCTTTTAAACTGCTTGTCTATATTATTTAGTTACAGAACTGATTTGAAATTTGGTAACTGTTTCCATTGGAAAAATACATTTTATTCACAGTTGAAATACTTCTTCAAATCATACCATTTCCCTGATAAAACAGAAGGAGAAGGGGCAATGTGCAAGAATTTAGACCAATGTATTACTGCAAAATTTTCAAAACAAGAAATATCTTCACAGTTCCACTATTGCTTAGTACTAAGTTTCACTTATTTTTTCTATTGAAATGAGTCTTTCATTCTTCCATAAGGTGGCAGTGATCTTACCAGCAGTACTTATATTATCTAAATCGCAATAAATAGTACAAAATCATATTGATCAATGTGTGTGAAAAGGGATTTAAGAAATTGGTCCACTGCGTGTCATACTTTGTTTTGGTTAAAACTTCCAATATTTACATTAATATTTGAATGAGCCAAAGAAACAAAATCTTCTATATAAAATGCATGAT
>VWZK01015098.1:189-13948 GCA_013396935.1 Baryphthengus martii
TCCCTGGCCTCACGGCCCTGACACCCTGTGGATGTCCAGGCGGGAGTGCAGCCGATTCTTAGGTGGCACGGGGATGGCCTCGGGATTGATGCCACCAGCCCAGGTCCTGCAGCTCCAGGGCTGTAACCAGTATATGGGCACCCATCCCATGGGGAGCATGGGTGGGACGTCCAGGGGACATTTGTCTCTTGTGCTGGGGTGCAGAAGCTGTCACCTGGCTGAGCCTGCTAGTCACTCCACCCTGCTAGTCCCTTCCCGGGGCCTTGGCCCAGGGATCTCAGCTGCTCACATAGGGCTGTTCTGCCCCAGTTCATCAACCCCTCTGCACCACTGCCTCAGGGGTGGTGGACACTTTTCAGGGACTTTTTTCCAAAGGCACAGGGAGGCCTAGTGTAGGTGATGGGACTTCCTAGAGCGTGGGATGGAGCAAGCACACTCCAAGAGTTTGTCCTCTGTGGTATCCCCTGTCCTTCTTCACGACAAAGTCAAATGCAAACCCCTGGTGCAGCAAACTCATGCTCCTAGTTTTTCCCCTGGATACCTTGTGAAGATGCCTAGGGAATGCTGCATCCCTCACCTGCACAGCACCAGGGTGAGATCGGGCAGTTGCACGTGAGAGCATCCCTCCATGTGGGGCCATGCTTGGGATGCAGAGCCATGAGGGGGGACCAGGTGGGTGGGGACACATCCTTCTGGGGGGGTGGTGGTGCCATTTGTGCCTCTCTAGTCTTAACTGACCACTTTCAGGAGAGCACAGAGGGCTGGGACAGGGACTGGGTGCTTGGAGGAGACCTGTGCTGGGAAGTGGCTGAGCAAGGGGTCTGTGGGAGGTGATGTTCTTGGTGAGCAGCCCTTGGGGTGGGCAGCACTGCCCCTTGCTTCCCCCCCGCTATCCTGATCTTTGCCCCAGAGCTTCTCTGATGGGATCATCTGTTTTGCAGCATGGCCGTTACATGGCCAGCTCAGGCAGAAGAGGGGTTTTCTTACTAGTGGCGGGGCCTATTTTTAACCAGAGCTGTTTCTGGCCACTAGTGGCAGCGGTGATTTGAACAGTGCGGTGCCGCCCGCTGCTGTGGCTGCCAGGTGGGAAGGCTTCTCGCTGGCTGGGGGGACCATGGTGCCAAGACTCTCCCCTGGAGCTCAGCAGGATGCATGTCATGAACCCCTTGTTACGCTGACCAAGGCGCAGGGGTGACTCTACAGTGAAATGCTCGATGGAGCCGATCAGCCCAAAATGCCCTGCCAGCGCACCAGGTACTTTTCCAGGCGTCTCTTAGCTCCAAGTGCTGGCCAGCCAGGGCCACGGGAAACACTGCAGAGCCCATCGGCCACTGGGTGACACCCTGCACAGCTGTAGGTTCGTGGAGACCTCCGCTGCCAGTGGGGGGGGGAGGCGGGGGGGGGCTCTGTGGTAGAACAGCCCCTCAGAGCCCAGAGAGCGTGGCAGCATGATGGGAAGAGGCCCCACAGGAGCAGCCGCAGCCGCACTGAATGGGAGCCGGAGCCGGCTCTTGGCAGGGTGGAGAGCATCAGGCATGAGGGCATGGTCATAGCATCGGGAGCTCCCCAGAGCGTGGGCTGGGTTCATGCATTTGCTTTTCTTTTTCTTGCTTTTTAAAGCTGGGAGGTGCTACAGGGTGAGCCCCTGACAGGCAGCGAGGGCTTGAACCCCCAACTTCTGGGGCTGGCCCCAGTTACTGGCTGGGAGTGGGGATACAGGGATGCAGGGAAGTGAGTGGCTGCAGTAACCCTTGTTGTTGTCTCTCCCCCAGGTATGCAATGGCCCTCTCCAACAACCACATCTGTCCTGTCCATAACTGGTAAGGCCTGGGGAGTGATGAGGGCCCTTTACCATGGACCAGCTCAGTTAAAGACCCTGTAATGCTGGGGTCCCCCTCCAGATGTGTCCAACTTGAATTGTGCCCTGCTGTGCCAGACCACTGGGCAGCTGAGGCTGCCCCTGCACTGTCACCGTGCTGAAAGGGACGCTGGGGCCCAGGCTGGCCCTTGGAGTGAGGCTGGGGATGAAGGGAGAGGTGGGAGCGTTAAAGGGGACGCAGAGCCACCTTCTCCCCCAGCAGCCATAGTGGTGACAGTGATGGGGCGCAGCTGCCTCAGGGCATGTGGGTCCTGTCTGGTCTGACTGTGGCTTTTGGGAGCAGAGCCTCTCGGGGACTGGCTGCTGGCAGGCTTGGGCTTCATGTTCGCCAAGCAGTGAGGATACCGGGGCTGAACAGGGCTATCGAAAGCCACCCTCCCTCACTCCCCCGCCAGCCCAGGCGTGCCTGTGGTTACAGCTGCTCCGGTGATGCTGCAAACCAGGCGAGGAGAAGGAGGCCATTGAAAAAAAACACAGCATGGAGGAAGTATGAAAATAAGTGGTCAGGGAATTGCAGAGGGCCGTGTGTCTCCATGGAAAAGGTTGAGACTTGCTTACTTGAGGCTAAATCTGGCAGTGCCAGCGGGGCAAGACAGCCCCGTGGCACTCAGTCACTCCACAGGCAGAGCTGACTGCAGCACCTCAGGATGGGGGGGCAAGGCACAGGAGACGCAAGGGCTGGGAAAAAAAAACAAACTGTTTGCTTTCCTGGCAACTTTTTCTGCAGTTTTTTTGGCTTGTTGTGTCTCCTTCAAAATCTGCCCAGAAAAATCCGTGTTAGTTTAATTCTAGCTAGAGTGTTTGAAAGAGAAGGATTAAAAAAAACCCCGCTGCCATTTCCTGCCTGATGGCTGATTCTGCCCTCGGAAGAATGTGTGTGTTGGGTTGTCTCCTGCACAGCGAGCCCTTAATGATGAATAATGCTTCCCGGCCTCGGGCTGCTCACTTTAAACAAAATAATAATAAAAAAAACCCTCCCAAACCAAACACAGCCCTAAGAGCAGCCTTTGAGGAGGCCGTGGGGCTCCACGCCTCACTGGGGTTTCGTGGTTGGAAAACAAAGCCACCAGTAAACGAGGAGACTGAAAAAACACCAGAGCCCAGGCCAGCCCTTTCTAAAAAGGCATTTTAACCATGCACTTGCTGAGCGGCTGGAAGTGGCAGATGGACAGCCTGGGTCAGGGGCAGGGCAGTGCTGCCCCTCCCCACCAGCCCCAGTCCTGCCCTGTGGCTGGAGGTGCCTGAGGCTGCCCTTTGGGGCCTCCCTGCCTCTGAGGTGGGGAGGAGGCCCCACTCAGCCATGCCAGGTGAGGGTGCTGGGGGCGTGGGTGATGCTGCAGCGAGAGGGCACCCAAAAATGTGCTGCACGAGTGTGCCAGCTCCCAGGAGGGCGGGCAGAGCACGGGAGCAGGAACCCCTGCGGGGGGAATGTGGCTATGGCTGCAGGCGGCAGTTGTGACACAAGAAGGTGTCTCAGGCTGATGAGAACTCTGGGTCCCCGGGCTCGTGGGATGTGTGTCTTCAGGAGGCAGTTCTAGAGCTCTGTGGTGGCTGTGAGCAGCAGAGCCCTGCTGCAGCCCAGTGGCACTTGGGGGTGGCTAGCAGGCCCTGGAGGGGTGCCCTGCGGGTACGCTGGGCTCCCCAGGATAGCGTGTGGGCTTGGTCCTGTTGCGTCCTCCTAGGCAGCTCCCAGCCCCCATGCTCCTCCCAGGCAGGATGGCACTGCCCCAGGGTGCTCGTGGCTATGGGGGCCATTTCCCACTCAGCTTGACATTCCTGCCTGTCTCGTGCAAGCCTGGAGCTGTTGGTGGCTGCCTGCCCAGCTCTTCCCGCGCTCCCACCCTGGAGATGTGTGTGGTGGGGCTGGCACGTGGGTGCTCCCACTTCCACCTGAGGCGTGGGGCTGCCAGAACCCTCTTGAGCCCAGCACCCTGGCCCGTGCAGCCCCCTGCCCCACTGTGGCCTCTCCATCACAGGCAGGGACTCTGCATGGGCAGCAGAGCCAGCAGGCAGGGGACAGGCTGTAGAAACTCAGGCGTGATGCTCTCAGAGGAGCCAGCTGGGCAGGGATTGTCTTCAGGGTGTGGGCACATCTCTGGGGTCAGGCTGCGCTCATTAGGGAGCAACTCTGCTGCCTTTTTGCAGGGTCTGTGGGCAGGGAGCAGGAAAGTCACAGGCACTGACATGGCTCTCCTAGCCCATCCCTTTGCTTCCTGCAGGAATTACAACCAGTCATGCGGCGTGGACAGCCCTGGCTCCTGCTGCACGCTGGACCATATCCCCCTTGTCAGGTGAGCGGCAGTGGGGTGGGAGCACAGGGCTGGCCAGGGGTTGGAGCCATTCTGAGAGCCCCTCTGAGAGCGTGTCCTGGGGAGAGGGGCAAGCACTTACACCCCAGTGCCCCCCAGCTGAAGGTTCCCTGGGCCTTGCCTTGTCCCTGCAGTAAATGTGGTACCCTGCCTCCTGAGAGCTGCTTCTTCAGCCTCATCTGCAGCCTGGGCTCCTTCATGGGTAAGTGCCCGCTGCCGGGTGAGTGGGGCCGGGAGCTGGGTGCTCTGCAGATCTTACCCCACAGTGGGGAGCAGGGGTGGGGGTGCTGCAGGTGGCAGGGTGTGACGGGGCCGTGTCTCCCACAGTCATCTTGGTGGGGCTGCTGCGCTACGCTCACCTCCTGGAGCGCCTTGGGCCATCCCTCCTCAACACCCTGGGGCTAGCCACTGGCTGGGTCTGTGCCGCTGGACTCACCATGGTCGGCAACTTTCAGGTAAGCATCTCCTCAGGGGTCTCCGGGAACAGGGGTGGCAAGAGGGAGCTTTGGCTGGAGCAGGGCAGTGGCAGCACTCAGCGCTGTAGGATTTGGGGTAGTTGTTTTAGTCCAGTCCCCCTTCACCTCTGCAGGGTTCTGTGCCTCCCCAGGCACTGGGAGTCTTCTTTGCTTGTGCACTCATACTTTCGGGTAAAGATTAAGCTGCTGGGTTTCCTTGAATCCTAACCTGAGCCCCTCTGAGCAAAATCTGTCCCCTCCTTGGGTGTGTGACCCCACATGGGCAGGGATGTGTGAGCTGGACAGAGAAGACCTCGTCACACTGCCAATGATTCCACTGCCCAGCTGTCCTGCTGTGTAGGTTTTGCTGCTCGGGGGGTGATGCCAGGAAGGAAACATGTCTGGGCAGAGCCTGTGCTCCAGGGTCCGGAGCGGTCCGGGGCTTGGCGGTAGCCGGCAGCTCAGTCCCCTGCCTGTGCTGCCAGGCACCGGCCTCCCGGCAGCTGCCAGCTCCCTGCCTGCGGCTGCCCGTCCCTGCCACTTGGCAGGAGGCTGCTGCTGGCACCGCCCCCCCAGGAGAAGCTTCGCTGGCCCCGATCCCCCTTGTACTCTGGTCGTGGCTCAGCGGCTCTGCTGAAGGCAGGGCTGTGGCCCCCAGGAGAAGGTGCAGGCAGCCCCAGATGCTGCTCAGGGGAGGGGGCAGCCTCTGCCTCATGTCTCTGGGCTCTGCAGGGCTTGTTGGCCCAGCGGGCTCAGGAGCTACCACCTACATGGAGGAGAGAAACAGAAGTGCTTTGAGATCCCAGCAGCAGACAAGGGGTCCAAATCTGCTCTTCAGCCAGGAGTTGGGCACAGGGCGAGCTGTCTGCGACAGCTCCTGGCTCTGCCCGCATCCCTGCCTGGGCACAAGCCCGCCCCTCGGCGCAGAGCTGTGACAGGACCGCTGGTCTCTCCCCTGCAGGTGGATCACGCCAAGGTGCTGCACTACATTGGGGCGGGGGTGGCCTTTCCCACCAGCATGCTGTTCCTGCTCCTGCAGTCCATCCTTACCTACCGCATGGCCAAAACCCGCAGACAGTACTGGACCGGCCACTTACGTAGCATCCTCACCGCTGTGGCCTTCCTCACCCTTGTCTTCAGTATCCTTCTGAAGGGTGTGGGGAGGAGACCTGGGACGGGCTGGTGAAAGGTGATCGTTGCCAGGGAGTAGGGGGTGCACGCCCCGTGTCCTCCATCCTTTGGTCTGGCAGTGAGGGATGATGCCAGGAGAGGGGCTGGGCAGGAGGCTTGAGGGCAGGCTGGAGGAGCAGCAGCATCGGGGCCGTGCGGGAGCCAGTGAAGGGAGGGGATGCTGGTGGGCATCTCTCAAGGGCCACATGCCCCAAACCAGTCCTGCCTTGGCTGCTGCAGCACAGCCCAGCTGCTGCAGCAGGCTCCAGCCCCATACCTGGCAGAGTAGAAGGGCAGATTAATTGCTTTTATTTTTTAATGAAATGAAGGTATGTTGGGCCCTCGGCAAGGCAGAGTCCGTCTGAGTTGCCTCTGTGACTGAAGCTGAGTACCAAAGTGCTCTGCATGGGTACCAGACAGGCCCATGGCAGCACCTCTGCCAGCCAGGGCTCACCAGCACCCACTGGCCCACCTGCCTGTGGGACATGGGAGGGCTTGGTGAGCAGACACTGTGGTCTGCAAACACCATGCCAGGGAGGGAAGGCATGGAGGCAAGCAGAGGGAGGCTGGAAGAATGGCCTCAAGTGTGTGGCCAGGGAGCCAGGGGCTTGTTTGGTACCGCAGTTAGGGGTAAATTGGGGAAAAAAAGTCATGGTTATTGTGCAGGAAGGGGAAAAAGCATGCAGTGTCCACGGGTCCCAAAGAGGCTGGCTAGGGCCTGGCCAGGGTGAACGGTGCAGGAGGAGCTTCGGGGGGTGCTGGTGCGCCTGGGATGTGCCAGAGGGTCCGGCTTTATCACTACAGCAGGCAGGTGGGACAGGAAGCAGGCAGTGAGCTGGGAAGGGCAGCGGTGCCACCGGGCTGTGCCAGCTGGGAGGGACAGACAGGGCATGTAAGGACAAGGGAGACAGAACTGGTGCCCATCTGCCTTAGCCATGCTGTTCTGTAAGCCCTTGGGGCTGGAAGTGGGAAAGCAGTGAGCTGTGGTGGGGATGGTGTGGGGAAAGGGCTGGGACCTCACCTCGTCGGGATGGGGAGAGTGAGCAGATGGCTCTACCCTTCACAGGTGAGGTTCCTGCCTCTCCAGCTCACTGGCAGAAGGTAGGGTTCTGACAGAGGCTTCACCTGGAGGGGTGGGGGATGTACCTACCTTCTCCTCTCCTCCATGGTAGCTCTGACAGTAGGTTTCCCTAGAGATCCGCAGTGTGGATGAGAGAAGCTCTGGCAGCAGTAGGACCTGGAGGAGAGGGAACAGATGCCCTCTTGGGTGAGCCAGCCAGCAGCGTAGAGGGACGGGAGATGCTGCTGGGCTGGGATGCTGCAGCCCAAACTCCCTTACCAAGTGCATGAAGGGCTGAGTTTTCTCAACTTTGCATCCCACAGGAGGATGGGGAGCATCAGCCTGGTTTGAGAAAGAGGTGAGAGGTGTGAGGTGGGTGAGGCATCTGGGCCCCCGGCTTGCCCTGAGGGCTGCAGCCTGAGTTCCCGTTGCCCCAGCCTCTTCAGAAAATCCCCGCCTGGCATCAGTCCCACGATTTACCGAGGCTGGTTTGGGTACATGTGCCATTGCCTCACCTGTGCTGAGGCTCTCCTGTTGCTGGGGGAAGCATGTGAGGTTTCTTGGTTTTAGGAGTGCTAGTGTGTTTCCTGTGGTGGGGAGCCGCTCACAGCCACCAGTGTACAGTGGCATGGGGCTGTGGTCCTCCATAGGGTGGTTGGAGTCCATCTGTGCTTTCCTTGACGGGGATGCCCTCAGGCGGTGTGTTCTTCATCCAGGAGAGCTTTGTGCTACAGCATGTGGCCGCCCTGTGTGAGTGGATGTTCATCATCAATGTCCTGGTTTTCTACGGCACCTTCACCTTTGAATTTGGGGCCATCTCCACAGACACCTTCCTGGTCCTGCTGAAAGCCAGCCGGGCCCCCAAAAGTTACAAAGATGAGAGCGGCATGTCCAGCACAGCCCACATCCACAGCCATGTAGAGGGCCTGGGCATGGCCTGACCCACATGGGAGGCAGGCTCATGGTGGGGACCACCCCAATTGGGCTCTGCCAGTGATTCCCCCACCCTGAACGTCTCCAAGACCTGGGTTGCCTTGGAGTGCGTGTGTGCGTGTGTGTGGACGTGTGGTGCCCTCCATGCAGGAGCTGCCCCTCCCTGCCTGCAGGGTTTGGGGTCGCTGCTGGGGTATGAGGATGCCAGCCTGCTGCTGTTATCTGCAGAGCCGGGATCTGCCCCTGAGCCTCCAGGGTTGCCCTGTCTGACTTGAGGGCTATCAGGGGCAATCATACAGAGGCACCCCTTCTATAAGGGACGTGGGGGAAGAGGGGTTCACTCTCTCTTCCTCACTCAAGCCTGGTGTGCTGGGGAGGGGTGGATTGCCGTTCCTCCCTCCTCCATGGCCACGGAGTTAGGGTTCATCAGAGCGAGCCTTCCAGCTGCCCGCTGTTACTGTCAGAAGAGTCCAAAACCCAGAGTGCCTTTTCCCTTCCTCGGGAGGTGATGGCCATGCCGGTCCTTCTGCACCCCCACTGGGGGTGGCAGCAGGGTCTCTCCATGCCCACTTGCCCGGGTCAGGGCAGTGCCCTGCACTGCTGCAAGATGGCACCAGCAGCCCCCGTTGGACCGCACTGGTGCTCCCAGGCAGGGCTCTTGTTGCTCAGGGCCTTCCATGCCTCCAGCTGATGATTTTCCCACATATTTTCAGCTTGGAGGAGAGTTGTTGAAGCACGTTTCACCTCCTGGACCATGGCATTCCTGTAGTCCCTGGCAGTCAGCTAGGTTAGGGAATGGGTCTCCATATTGACCGTCATAGAGGTGATGTCCTGCAAGCACCGTGCCTGCAGAGCTGTGGATTTCCCCTCCACAGCTGCCAAGCAGAGCTGTCCCACCGGGGAGCCTATCCGGTCTCAGCCCGGGGGTGGGCTCCTGCCAGCAGTCCCACCCGAGGAGGGCAGGCACAGAAAGGGGAGCACTTCTGTAGGAACAGAGGAAGCTCCATTCTGCTGGGAATCATAAATCCGTCCTCCGGTGCCTTCTGCAGCGCTCAGCCTGGCCAGCACCTGCCTGGTGAGAACCTCTCCTGCTCAGCCCCAGCCCCCTCAGGCTGAGCCCCTGCCTCTGTTTAGGGTTCAGGGCAAACCCCACACAGCAGAATTGCTGTGGGCCCCCTCTCTCCCTCCCCCTTCCCTCCCAAGGGAGGATACAAAGGGAAAAGAGGAAGGAAGCGCCTCACACCAAATTGGAAGTTAAGACTATGAACAAAATTTAATAGGTAAGAGATAAACAGGGAGAAGGAAATATTAAGGGAAGGGGGATATACGAAAATATACAAAACCAGTCCTGGGATGGCGATGGACTGTGCAGAGCACGTGGAGCCAGGCCTAGCTGATCTAGATTGCGGTCCCACAGCAGCACAGTCCGTGGACAACAGAAAGGAAGGGCTGAAACCTACCCCTTCCTGTCCTTTTATAGAGTGTGGCAGGGAAGGGGAGGGAATACCAGGTGTTCGTGTGCCCCCCCCCAATTTGTTAACTCTCATACCACAACAGCCCCAGCCTGGGCCATCCCACACAGGGGCTGGGTTGGAGGGATGGTGTGGGGTCTGAAGGGGGTTGGATGTGCCTGTATGTGTGTGTTTATGTATGTGTGTCTGTATATAGATCTACATATACATATATATAAAAAATATTTCTCTTGTCCCCGGAGAGGGGCATTTGCTGCTGCTGCTGTGCACATTGATCAGGTTGGGGTCTCTGATTTGTCCGCCTTTTCAAACTCGGCCTATAAATCCACCAGTATATGTAGTTCAAAGAGGAGCAATTCTGACTTTTATATCTAATCTATGTTTATGAAATATATATATATAAAGAGAGAACAGTGAATTTACAATAATAAAATTGAAAATCAGCTGAAGGTGAGGCAGCCCATCCTTCCCGGCAGCACAGCACTAGGGTAGTGACAGGCTTTGGGGCCAGACTCCGAAGGGATGGGAAGTGAAGGGTCCTGCGGGTCTAGGGACACAGGGCTCAGTTCCCTGTCCCGAGTGTCTGGCAGGTAGAGGACAAACTGTTTCACCGGGTATGTAGCAGCCTGGAGCTACACATTCTCTTCCATCTGGGGGCCCCCCGTCACCCCCCACTCCCCCGCCNGCGAGAGCAGCTCAGCCGAAAGCAGCCGTGTGCCGGGCCCGGGGAATGCGCCCGGGGGAGCTGAGCCCGGCTACCGAGCGTGGCTGCTCATCGTGCACGGCAGCCTCCCGCCCCCTGCCCGAGCCCAGCTCCGCAGCTCTCGCCGTGTGCGCGCTGAGGTGACGGGTGCGGATCTATCCAGATTCCCAGTGCAAAGGGAGCTGAACTGGTCGAGTGATTTAAAATTTGATTGCCAGGGCTGCCCGTTCCTGCTGAGGGATGTGCAGCACCCCACCCTCCGCAGCTCCTGGCCTCCCACTGTCCATGGCTGTCTCGGCCGGCTCTTGGGGCTAGCTGGAAGAGGCGATGCTGGGAAGATGCAGGCTGGAGACGCATCTGCTGTCTTGGCATGGGGAGGAGACAGCGAGTCCCAGCACTAGTGCTGACACTCATTTCCCTGCCACTGAGGAAGCTGCTTATTTTCCTGTTTCCCTGTTGCTGGTGAATGCCGCCCCATCCCGCGGGTCCCGCTCTGTGCGCCGATGGCTGCCTGCGGGGTGGGCAGGGCTGCCTTGCTGCTTGCCCGCGCCCTCAGGCTCAGCGAGGTCTATCCGAAAACGAGCCGTGGACATCGGTGCGGTAGTGATACCATGGGCAGAGTGAAAACCAGGGAGAGTGAGAGACGGCAAACGCCCGGCTGGCGCTGAGAGGGGTTTCTCAGGGCATACAGATAGATAGACAACCCGAGCGATGGTTCGTGTCGCAACAGCAAAGCAGCTGCAGCTGACTTACAGGCCCTAGAGGAGAAAACCAGATCAGTGGGTGGCAGGGGTTTGCCAAAACCAACTTGATAGCCACAATGGGAGGGAGTAAAGACATTTTGATGCAGAGATACAAATGGCTTTGATGGCTGAGGGCAGGCTGTCTGGTAGGGGGGGTCTTAGTTTTCAGGGAGAGGGGATTTCTCTCTGCCATACTTGCAGAACAAGGACTTGGTTTCCAGGAAGGGTCTCAGAACAAAGTTTCTGGGTCTTGCCAGACCCTTGCTAGTAGCTGTTGGAACTCTTAGGATGGAGCTGAGCACAGGATCTCTGCAAAAAGTAAGGTCAGGTATTTAGGGCCATCACTTGGAAGTGTTCGCAGGTCCCGAGGGAAACAAAATGCACAGGGAATAGTAGTATGTTAGAGGAGCAGCCAGCTGGGTGGATGGAACGTATCAGCTGTACACCAGGACTGTTTGGAGCAGAGTTCTGCTTGTGCCGCTTCCTACGTTTCTGTGGTGTCCTTTCCCATGGCTGCTAAACACTTCTGCCACAGACAGACGGATGGATGTTTCCCTCCTGCCCACAGGGCATCGTCTCTGCAAGTCAGCTGGCTGTCACGGGAGCAAAGAAAATAGCACCTGCTTTACTAGGTCACGTTCAAGGAGCTACAGGCATGGAAGAATGGCTGTAACTTGTGCCACTTGCCAGCAGTCTGGCTGAAATGGGGAGGCAAGGGTGCCATAGCAGTGCTGCACTCAGGAGCAGGGAGCTGCTCTGGCCAGTGCATCGCAGTTGAGCTGCTTCTCTTTCCCCCTATGCCAAACAATGCTTGGAGTACCCTTCCTGAGCCCACGGAAGGTCTGAAGATAGGGAGGAATCAGCTGAGCAGAGGCGGACTGCAGTGTGTGCAAGCCCTGGGTCCAGACCACACATGCTGGGTACTGCAGAGCAAGGGGATGCTGCTGATTGATGGCAGGAGGGGGAGATGTGTGGAAGATAAAAGCTGGGTGTACTGGGGGCCTGAAGGGCACGGCTTCTCAGCACAGGAGGTGGGACTTACTTTGAGAGCAGGTCTGAGGTTGCCTGAGGCTGCTCTTCCAGGAACAAGGAAGTGGGTGAGGACGCTCCTGCTCTGCTCTATGAGCAAGGTGGACTTTCTCTAACGCACACTGCATAAGGGTCTGGAGTGTGCCAGAGCTGTACAGGCTGGGGAGATGGAGCAGTGACCCCATGATGTTCCTTACTCATGCTGTTTGCTGCAACAAGTTGAAGTGTCTGGGGCAGTGATGAGTGAGCTGTGAAAACCCCTCTAGAAGGGATGGGGCTGATGGCACTAGAGAAGGGGAGCTGTTCTGTTCAAGGGGCACAGTCTGTTCTTCTACTTCATCTACAGGCCTAGAATCCCCCAGCCAGGCTCAGCAGGTGGGATTCAAGGTGCTTGTTCCTAGCACCCTGAGGAAGGACATTTGTCCTCACCTCTCTGGGAAATCTGGTGATGGCAGACTGAGGCCACCCAGATGGGAAGTCCGGTGGAATCCCTACAGCAGGCAGCGTGCATTGTTTCCCACAGGCCAATGGGGGTTGTGTCTGTACTTCTAGACTTTTGGAAACCCCTGCAGAATGGCAAGAGGAAGGTCCTACCTCATTTTGCAGTGCCAGATCTCCACCTTCACCCTCCTTGCACCCCTTGCTGCACCTGCAGGTCCCTTAGACCCCACATCCTGGGCTGCACCACTGCCTGGACTACATCCCACAGGCAGGCTAGACCAGGACTGCTGGAGCTTGACTGGGCTCAGGTGGAAGGCCACCCAGGGAAAACCTCAGACCTGGGGTCACAAGGAAGCCCCTTTGGAGGACTTGAGTGGCTGGAAAATCTCCTTGAAAAGGCTCTTTTCAGCTTCTGAAGAATATGAGTCACACACGGGTTGAACAATCCCCTTCCTTCCCCTCTTCTCCCACACACCTAAAATCCCCTGAGTGGGACCTGCAGCAACCACTGATTCAGAAATTCATGATATGAGGGCACTGTGGAGTCAGATACAGTGGGTTTTTTTTGTCTTTTTTTTTTTTTTTTGTTTCTTTCCATTGCTTAGCGAGGAGAAGAAATGTGGAGCAAGACAGCGTGCTCAGAGGCTCTGCTCTGATCCTGCCCCTTTGCTAGAAGTCTCTGGTGGTTTCCCACAGTGAGGCAGACCTTGATCCCGCTGTGCTAGCAGGCAGTCCCTGTGGCGATGCTGGGACTGGACAGGTTGCTGAGACCTGCCTGTTCCTCCCCGGTGAGTAGGAGGGTGAAAGTGCCGTGGGTGATGGGGAAGTGATGGGGAAGGGGCTCCGCTGCTGGCAGTGCCTTTCTGGGGTTGGCAGGGAGCATGCAGTGCCTGGTGACAGGGATGCTCCCACATGGGGCTCTGGGGCTGCCGCTCCTGCTTTGAAACCAGATGCTTCCTAGAGGGAAAGAGGGTATAGGAACACAAATGGCAAATACCTGTCTGTGGCCACCTCCGTGGAAAGGATGCAGGGGCTGCTGTGTAAGTCAAAAATGAGTGAGTAGGAAAGCAGCCCTTTGAGCGCCTGGCAAGGGGCTGCCAGCTTCGGTGCTCGGAGTCCTGGGGAGCTTCCTCCAGCCAGGGAGGAGGCAGCAGGCTTTGGAGCAGCGCTTCGGGGCAGCTGCTCCTGTTTGGGTCCAGGGGGGCTCGGAGGAAGCATCCCTGTGCGGGAGGTGCATCCTGAAGGTGAGGTGCCGAGTGGTGGGGACCTGGGCGGCCCCAGTGGCTGCCGCGGGGCTTTCTGGCACGGTCCTGCACTGCGGGCCTTATTGGGAAAGGGCGCGATGGCCGGGCAACGGCGGCCGGTGCCTGAAACGGGGCAGGCGGCCGGGTATGGCCGGGGCAAACCCCTCCGTGCTCCCGGGGGGAAACTGGAGTCCTTCGGGCGCTCCGGGGCTGCCGGGCAGCGCTCAAGCGAGAGCTCCGGGGGAGGCGGGCGGCCACCGGGATTTCCAGCCCGCCCCGAGCCCGAAGCACAGAACTCCCAGGCGGAGGAGAGACCGCCCG
>VWZK01015098.1:13965-68972 GCA_013396935.1 Baryphthengus martii
GCGCTCTCCCCGCAGGCCGGCGGCCGGCCCCGCGCAGACATGGACGAGCAGTTCCAGCCCGTGAGTGCGGTGCGGATCGGTTCGGCCCCGGGCGGGGGGAGTCTCTGCGGTGCCCCGGTTCCGGGGCTGGGCTTGGGGCAGTGCCTGACCCCGCGGAGGGTGGGGGTCTGCGCTTGCCTCTGGGGTGGGAGATGGGGGTCAGCGGACGCCCCTGGGGTGGGAAATGGAGGTCTGTCCACCTCCAAGGAGGGCAATGGGGAGTCTGCAGGTGCCACTGGGGTGGGAGGTGGAAGGGTCTACGTCTGCCCCCAGGGTGGGAGATGGAGGAGGTCTGTGCCTGCCTCCGAGGTGGGAGATAGGGGCAGATGTGTCTGCCCTGAGAGTGGGCAAAGGGACTCTGCTGGTGGTTCCAGGGCTGGGCAGTGAGGAGTCCACACCTGCCCACCCCTCTTCCCCGAGAGGGACAGGCAATCTGTGCCTGCCGCTCCCCTCCAAGATGGGCAGTGGGAGTCTGTCGGACTGGCCCCACCCCCCCAAGGGGGGGAGATGTGGTGGGAGATAGGGGTCTGTGCCTGTTCCCCAGGACGGTTGGGGGTTCCAGCCCTAACACACTCATGACACTCTTCTTCCCTCTTGTCACCCAGTGCCTGGATGGGCTTGACTATGAAGATTTCAATTTCAGCTCCCACATGATGGAGCAGAAGGAGCCCCTGATGGAGACAGGTAAGGGCCCCTTCTGGCTGTGCCCTTCCAGGGGTCCCCAGCTGCAATGGGATTTCCCAGCAGGCTGACTCACGCTTCGTAGTTCCCAGCAGCACCATGGGCTGTGTCCCCACTGGCCCCACTGTGGGCTGGCTGGGAATCCCTGTCTTGTGCCACCGGCACGAGGACTATTTGGTCTGGCCCTGCTGCTCAGTCTACTGGGGACTTGAGGTGATGGCTCCCGAAGTGCCTTTCTTTCCTCTCTGCTGCTCTGATCACTGCTCCCAGCTGTGCTCTGGCAGCACAACGGCTGGGGACCCTGAGGACCCCCAAGGGACAAACTGGGATCGCCTCACCTTCAACACCATTCCCATACCTCTAGCATCCTTACTGGGAGCATGCACTTTGGTTATCCTGTGTTTCTCACCAGTGCCTCTCCTCTCTGTCCTCCAGTGGAAGGTCCCTATCTTGTCATCATTGAGCAGCCAAAGCAGGTAAGAATGTCACTCAGGTAAGGGCAGGTATAGCTGTCACCCCTTGCTTTCATGGCATCAGATTTGGGCCACCCTTGTCTGACCTCCTCTTTGCCTCTGCAGCGGGGGTTCCGGTTTCGGTACGGCTGTGAGGGCCCTTCACACGGTGGGCTGCCGGGAGCATCCAGCGAGAAGGGGCACAAGACCTATCCCACTGTCAAGGTAAGCACTGCCCTGGGGAACGGACAAGACAGCATCTTCAGCTGGCGTGCGTGGGCACCAGGAGGTTGCCTTAAAGGAGAGATGGAAAATATATCTTCAGTTCAATGTGGCTCATGGCACTGGAGGGGTGGGGAGGCTGTGGCAGGAGGGGTGGTGGCCATAGGGAGGAATTGCCGGGGTTAGCAGAGAGTCCTGCATGCTCATGGGCTGTGGTACCTGACTCCCATCTCCTTTCTCCCCACAGATCTGCAACTACACAGGGATGGCCCGAATCGAGGTGGACCTGGTGACACACAGTGACCCTCCCCGTGTGCATGCCCATAGCCTGGTGGGCAAGCAGTGCAACGAGGCCGGCAACTGCATTGCCATCGTAGGACCCAAGGACATGACGGCTCAGTATGTGTGAAGAAGACCCAGGGTGGCCTCTTGTCTGTGCGAGGGGGCTAGGGCACTGCTTGTGGTCTACGGGCTGGTGAGAAGATGTGGGTTAGTACACCCAGGAGCTGAGTTTCCTGAATGGCGCCAGGAGTGGGTTTTGACAAGGTCATTGGTACAAGCTCTGGCCCCTGAGCTTTTTGCCCAGCTCTGGGTACAGCACATGCAGCTTGTTTTAGGCTTCTGTTTTTAGGGTTGCAGCTCCCCAGCTTTGCAGATGAGTTCTGTAGCCGGTCTGAATCACTGGGTTATTCAGCAACTGCTGCAGTTGCTCTTATGAATCCAGCCCTGGCTGCTGTTTTGGCCATTTGCTTCCATCCCTTCTGGGCCTCCTGTTTGGACTTGTCACCTGTGGGAGCTCAGAGTTTCTCAGCCACCTCTTCTGGCTTCTTTCCTCTCCTCTGTGGTTGCTTATGTTCTGCACACGTTGCCCGAGTGGCACTGCTCTGTGCTTTGCTCAGCTCCTCCCTGGTACCAGGAGCCCATGTGCCAGGGCTGGGTGTAACCAGCACTCCCAGTTCCCAGTGGGATCCCTCTTCTTCTTCAGGTTCAGCAACCTAGGTGTGCTCCATGTCACCAAAAAGAATATGATGGAGATCATGAAAGAAAAACTGAAGCAGCAGAAGATGCGCACCAGGAGCCATATGCTGACAGGTGAGGGCAGCCTGGGGGCTCAGTGGGACTTGGCACCCCAGTGTGACAGTTGAGGGCCTAGGATTAGCATGGGGCTGGGGAGGAGGGGCTGTCAGGGTGACCTGGAGCCTCATCCCTTCGCCTAGCCTGACACTGTCTCCCCACTGCCCTGGCAGAAGCAGAGCTGCGTGAGATCGAGCTGGAGGCAAAGGAGCTGAAGAAGGTGATGGACCTGAGCATCGTGCGGTTGCGCTTCACCGCCTACCTCCGCGACAGCAGTGGGAATTTCACACTGGCCCTCCAGCCTGTCATTTCAGACCCCATTCACGACAGCAGTGAGTGTGGGGCCAGGCTAGGGAGGGCCTGGGCAGGACGGGTTAAAGAGGTGGTCTGTCTGCCACAGTGGTTCCCAGTGCCTACGCTTGCTCTGCAGAGTCCCCAGGAGCTTCCAACCTGAAGATCTCGCGGATGGATAAGACGGCAGGCTCTGTGAGGGGAGGCGATGAGGTCTATTTGCTGTGTGATAAAGTTCAGAAAGGTAAAAGGTGTTCCTTCTGTCTGAAACCTTCTGAAGGGGCAATGGCAGGAGAGATCCAGGGCCCCTTGGGCAGCCCTGGCTGGGGCGGGGAGACAGGCAGTGCCAGTGCCCTCTCTCCCCGCAGATGACATCGAGGTGCGTTTCTACGAGGATGACGAGAATGGCTGGCAGGCCTTTGGGGACTTCTCCCCCACTGACGTGCACAAGCAGGTATGGAGGAGGTGTGGAGGGTGTCCTGCCATGCTCCAAGGCAGGTGGGTGCCCTGCAGGGCAAAGGAGCCCCCCCCTTGCCTCCAGAGAGGAGCGAGGCCTCACATCTGTCTGTCCTGCCCACAGTACGCCATTGTCTTCCGCACACCCCCCTACCACAAGCCCAAGATCGACCGTCCTGTTACCGTCTTCCTGCAGCTGAAGCGGAAGCGAGGGGGTGACGTGAGCGACTCCAAGCAGTTCACCTATTACCCCGTGGTGGAAGGTGAGCACCCTCTGGGCAGGCTGGTGTGCCCCCCGCTGCTGGGGCCGCCCCTCACCCTGCTGCCTCTCTCTCCCCACAGATAAGGAAGAAGTGGAGAGGAAGCGCAAGAAAGTCCTGCCTCAGTTTCCCCAGCACTTTGGCGGGGGCTCACACATGGGGGGTGCTGGCGGAGGGGCCGGGGGCTTCGGCTCTGGAGGTGGTGAGTGAGGATGCCTCTTCCCCCTCCCTGCACCGGGGGCCACTGCCTGGCACCAGGGACTCCCCACTGCCCTCCAGCCTCACCTGTCCCCCTTGTTCCACAGGCGGGAACCTCAGCTTTCCCTACTCCCCTGGACTGGCCTACAACAGCATCTACTCACCCGGGCCCCACCCTGTGGGGGGCTACCAGGGTGGTGTGCAGATGAAGGGCCCCGAGGCAGAGGGTCCTGGGAGCGGCAGGCAGGCGCCTGCAGAGAGCATGTACTGCAAGGATCTGCAGCAGCACGGTACGAGGGGACTGGGCTGGACTGGGGGCTGGGGGACATCACTCCGGAGAGGTGGCACAGGTTGGGCACATTTGCTAGCCAGGTGCCGCTCTCCTCTGCGTGTGGAGGAGGGGGGCTGAGGCTGATGTTCGTGCTGGTGATGTCCTGCTTTGACCCCCAGCCCAGCTCTGCCAGCTGTGGATGCTGGCGCTGGCCCGTCGCAATGCTCATGCCCTGCTCGACTACTCGGTCACCGCAGACCCCCGCATGCTGCTGGCGGTCCAGAGGCACCTGGCAGCGTCGCAGGACGAGAATGGAGACACGTGAGCACTTGAGGGCTTTGAAAGGAGAGCGTGGGAGCCGTGTTGGCCGTCAGAGCCATTGTCGGGGGTTGGAGGTGGCAAGGAGGACCTGGAGAAGCTTAGAGCTCAGCCAGGGGCCATCCTGCTCTCTCTGCAGGCCGTTGCACCTTGCTATTATCCACGAGCAGACAGCTGTGATCAAGCAGCTGATCGAGGTCATTGTTAGCATCCCCAGCCAGCAGATCATCAACATCTCCAACAACCTGCAGCAGGTACATGTTTCCCAGAGCAGCCAGTTCTCCTCTACCTGAGACTCCCTCTCATTTCCAACCCCAGGGGCTTCTGTTCCTGCACCCTCTGGTGCGGCCACACTGGCAAAGCGCAGAACTCGGCTCCTCTTACAAGAGCTGCTGAAGGGTTGCTGCTGTCTTGCAGACACCGCTGCATCTAGCAGTCATCACCAAGCAGCCTCAAGTGGTCCAGCTCCTGCTGCAGGCCCGCGCCGACCCCACCTTGCTGGACCGCTATGGCAATTCTTTGCTGCACCTGGCGCTCCAGGCTGGTGATGAAGAGATGCTGAAGACGCTGCTGGCCCACCTGGGCTCGTCTGCCCCTTACCTGCTCTGCCTGCCCAATTTCCATGGTAAGTGGGGCTGGGAGACAACAGGCAGGAGCCTTGTGGTGCTGTCGTGGGCTCAGCCAGAGGGCTGCTGAGCCTCTCCCGCTGTTGCAGGCCTCCTGCCTGTGCACTTGGCTGTGAAGGCAAAGAGTTTGGCCTGCCTGGACCTGATGGTCAGGAAAGGAGCAGACGTGAACGCGGTGGAGAGGCAGGGTGGGAGGACCCCACTGCACCTGGCTGTGGAGGTGGAGAACCTGAACATGGCCACCCACCTGGTGAAGAAGGTATGGAAAGGTCTGGTGGGTTTGTGGCAGTGGGACAGAGATGGGGCCCAGCCTCTTACACAGCTCTGGCAGAAGTTGGGGGACCCGTGTGATTTTGGGCTGACATGGAGCAGGGTGGGCAGCTTGCAGGCAGCCCATCCTCATAGCCTCGTGCCTTTCTTCACAGCTGGGAGCAGATGTTAACAGCCGGACGTTCGCCGGGAACACCCCCCTGCACCTGGCTGCCGGCCTGGGCTCCCCGACCCTCACCAAACTGCTCCTCAAAGCTGGTAAGGCACTGCCCTCGCTCTTCTCCCTTCCCCTCCCTGCAGCCCTGGCTGCCTGCACCAGGGCTGTGCCTTTCCCATCTAGGGGCTCAGTCCACCCTTCCTCGACAGGGGCAGATGTACTGTGTGAGAACGATGAGCCCGTGAGCCCGTCTTCGTCAGAGGCCAGCAGCGACACAGATGCCGACCCTGAGGAGCAGGAGCTGGCCATGGAGCTGGGGGAGCCAGCGCTGGCCATGAAGCATGGCACCACCCCCACGCCCCTCCATGGGCAGGGGCAGGCAGGACACAGGCAGCGCCGCTGCCACACGCCCCTGGACTTGACTCGGAGCCAGAAGGTGTGTGACGTGGCAGGACAAACTCCCCTGGAAGCGGTTCCGTGAGGGCCACAGCACAGATGGGGCATAGCTCCAGATGATCCTGCGAGAGTGCCTGTGACCCCTGAGTCCTGGGGAGAGCCGTGGTGTGGGGAGGAGAGAAAGGGTTAGCCAGGAGTTTGGGGGATGCTGACATCCGTGTGTCTGTCTGTAGGTGCGGGATATCTTGCTGCAGGCCTCTCAGCAGGGCCCTGAAGCAGAGCTGCCCACTGTCCCCCAGCCAGGTGAGCAGCCCTTCTTAACCTCTCTGAAAGCACCGTGCCTGGGCAGGGCAGCACCCTCCTGGCAGTGAGGAGGGAGCAGCGTGTGATGGAGGCACCTCTCCCATGCAGGGAAGGTCCTGTCGCTGGACAGTGAGGCACTGCAGGGGCTGGAGCAGCTGCTGAACCAGGACTGCAGCGGGTCGGACTGGATTGAGCTGGCCAAGCGCCTGGGGCTCTGCAGCCTGGTGGAGACCTACAAGGACACCCCCTCACCCAGCATCAGCCTCCTGCGAAGTTATGAGGTAAGTGTCTGGCCGAGGCGCCTCTGTGCCCCCTGCCTGGCCTGCCTCTGGCCTCGCTAATTGCCCTCTCTCCCCAGCTGGCAGGGGGTAGCTTAGAGGGGCTGCTGGAGGTGCTGGACTCCATGGGGCTCCGCAAGGCCGTGAGGATGCTCCACAAAACCGAGGCACTAGAGAAGCTGCAAAGCACAGGTAGGAGGAGGGAGGGGCTGGCAGGAGCTGTCCTCACTGCCCCTCTGACACCCCATTGCTGACAATACCGGGGCCTTGTTTTGCAGAGCTAAAGGAGGACAGTGCCTATGGCAGCGAGTCGGTGGAGGAGGAGCAGGCGCCCACACTGGCCCTGAAGCCGGGGCCAGGGGGTGAGCTGCCCCACAGCCAGCAGCCACAGGTGCATTGAGGGGCCGGCAGCACCCTCACCCACCCAGGGGAGCTGGATCACTCACCCACCCTGTCCTGCCCACACAAGTGCCTTCTGGACTTGAGGTCCCGCTGCCTGAACTTGGGGACAGGATGCAACTGATTTCTGCCCCTCTCTGCTCTTATTTAATGGTCCCTCTTCTGAATAAAGGGACAGTTTCCATTAGCCTTTGCCCTCCCTGTCTCCAGCCCTGGCCCTGAGCCAGTGGGCACTACCCTTTCTGAGCCCTGCCTGGGGCTGGGAGTCTGGCAGCAAGGAGGCAGCTGCTGGCTCTCCTCAGCATCCCTCCCTGCTGGGGCTGTCCCCAACCAGGGGGGAGAAACCACAGTGCACACAAGAAGTGAAGAGCGAGGTTTACTTCAGTAACTGAGAGAAGAAGCTGTACAAAGGTTTTTCTCCCCCCTGAGCCCCCTGGGGCAAGGGTGGTTTGTTTGTTGTTTTTTTTTTTTAGTTTGTTTTTTTTTAATTTTTTTTTTTTTTNTTTGCAATAGACTCAAAAGAGCAGAATAAAAAGTTTGACACATTCGCAAAGTCAGTGCTGAAACCAGCCAGGTACCAGGTGGCCGAGAACAGCATCTGTGCCAGCCCCACACCCCCAGCCCTTCTGCTGTCCCCAGACCCCTCTGCATACTCCTGCAGCCACACTTCACCACTGGCACCTTGCTCTGGACAAGCATCCTCCAGCCCACCCTGGTGGTGGGGGCTGCCCCAGCCTGCCCCTCACCTTGGCAAGAAGAGAGCCCATGGCCGAGGAAGGGGCTGTGCCAGCACTGCTGCAGCATGAGTACCTCACGGCGCTGCCGAGTGAGCTTCGCCGGCAGCCTCCGAGGCCCCAGCCACGCGTTGGAGAAGCGGCAGGGGAAGGAAAGCTGGCTGCGGACCATGCCAGCGCCATAAGGCAGGGAGGGAGCCCTAAGTCAACCCTGGCTTCAGGGGTCATCTCCCCCAGGATGGGCTGCTGCCTAAACATGCCCTGGGTATGATGCTGACACCCAGGCAGTGCAAACAGAGCCAGTCCAGGCTGCTGGGTGGGTCATGAAGCATCAGCCCTCATGTGCAGCCACGAATGAAACAAGGGGTGCTGCCATCCCACGGCTGCCTCCTTAGTGCAGGCAGCCCCAGGGCTGTCGCTCTCTGAAAGGTTGCTGGTGCCAAAGTGGGTCTGGGGAGCTGGCAGCAGCACACACAGGAGCCCATGCTCAGCTTGCTGCAGGGCAGAAGCTGGGTCTCCCTCCAAGTCTGTGTAAAAATCTCACGCCCCCGCAGAGTGCAGTGCCTACAGGACATGGCTGGGTTTGTGGTTTTGTTTCTTCAAACAGTTCCCAAAAAGCATCAAAAGTAGCCCCAAAAAATCCTCCCTGGTGGTCAGCTCAATCTGGTACTAAAAAGTGCAAAACTGTATCACAAAAAACTGTTCAAAAGTTGTAAGAAAGCAGGGAGGGTGCAGAGGTGGCAGAGAGGGGACCAGATGCCATTACCCTGGCTCCCCTGGCCACCAGCCCCAGAGGAGGGGACAGGCCAGGGCTGGTCACCTCCTGTCTGCCTCCCCCATGGCACAATGGATCTGAAGAAGCGGCCGCTGGCTTTGTTTTGCTGCATTTTTGTCTTTCTGCCTTTTTTTTTTTTAACCACTGAAGACTTGAGCCCAGTGGGTGGGTTTCAGTTGTTTCCACCTCCTCATGGTGGGGGGGACTGGGTCCTGCAGCCAAGTACAGGACAAGGAGTGGCAGGACCAAGTCTGATGAGGCCAATGGTGCAGGCAGCTCCCACAGGCAAGGCCCAGGGACCGTCCTGCTCTGCCACGGTCTCCAGTGAGGGGCCGCGGCCCTGCATGGCTGATGCTGGCAGCCAGGGAAGGGGTGTTGCCTCTCCCCACCCCTGGCTCCCAGCTCATCCCACAGCTGGACAGCCTCATGCAAGCACGTGGCCTCCACCCCGGTGCCGGGGGGCAGGAATGGAGTTGCAGCGCAGGCGGCTGATGCCCCTCGCTTATGACTTCTGGGGGTGGCCGGGGGGCTGGCGGCCAGTGCGCTCTGAGACATTGCGCTTCACCTTGGTGGCCGTGCCGGAGGGCTCTGCGTTGAGCGAGGGGCTGGAGCGGGACTTTTTCAAGCCATCATCCTCCCCACCTGCTGCATCAAAAAGGGTGGACTCGAACGCTGCTAGGTCCTCTGAGCCGGCCTTCAGCTTGGCCCGCAGCAGCATGGCGTAGGTGCCGTAGCGGGATTTCTAGGGGAGCACAGTGCAGCGGAGAGGTGAGGTCAGCAAGCTGGGCACTGGCCCTCAGCCATCATCCCAGGTTGGGGGGGGATCTCTCCACTCCAGCCAACACTCTAGAGCCGGGTGGGGGGATGCTCGTGGGCCTGGACCACAGCAGTGCCAAAGCACAACTCAGCTGATGGGGGTGGGGGGGGGGGGGTGTCCCATCAGTAAGCTGGGCAGAGGCGGGGGGGGGGTCATCAGCTCACCTCAAATTCCAGGTACTCTTCCTTCTGCTTCAACTCCTCGTACTCCTTGCCCTTCACCTTCTTCTCAGGCAGTGAGGAGCGATGCTCCAGCAGCTCCGCTGACATTGTCTTGAACTTAGTCTCGTGGCTCTTCACCTGCTCCTCCTGACAAGTGTGGCACCACGTCAGTGCCTCACTCTGTCCCCCAGGCAGTGTGAGCCGGTGGGGCCAGAACAGGTTTTTTCCTCTCCTAGGTGCAGCTAGGATCTCAGCTTCTGCTCCTGGGTTTATTTTGTTGTGTTTTTGTTTTGTTTGTTGTTTTTTTTTCTTTTTAAATTGCAGACAAAAGCACAGGCCCTTGGGGGCTATCTGCTCCTGCCTTGATGGGGGCTGGCTGCAGTCTTAAAGCAGAAGAATCTAATCCCCTCTAAAA
Source organism: Baryphthengus martii (assembly GCA_013396935.1). Lineage (NCBI taxonomy): Eukaryota > Metazoa > Chordata > Aves > Coraciiformes > Momotidae > Baryphthengus > Baryphthengus martii. The sequence continues at coordinate 23,559 of VWZK01015098.1, forward strand.
CTAGGTTGGTGGGGTTTTTTTAATCCTTTGTGCTCTATGAATAACTGCCCTAGCATGCACAAGCGCCAGCTAATCTTCCCAGCCAGTTGCCTTTCAAGGTCCTGGCCCTGGCAGGATCCTGCAAGCCGCAGTGTGGGACCACATTCTCCTCCACCCGCTGACCATCGCCTGTCTCTTGTGCCCACTGCCCAGAATAAGACCTCCCTGTCTGTCCCCAACCTCAGCACCCCCTTGCTCGGTGTCTCCCCAGCCATACTCCCTTGGTCCTGCACCCTGCTGGGAGGCAGCTGGGCACATGGCACCACATAGGTCCCTCTGGAGGGGACAGTGCCACCGGCAGACCCAGGGGGTCTGCATCATGCTCCCGGCTGTCCCCACACCATGGCCTACCTGAGACAGCCTGGTACAGGAGCTGGGCAGCAGTGGGCGGTTAAACTTCTTCTGTGAGCTGATGGCCGCGGGGAAGGGGGGTGCGGAGAACATGGCTGCCACCACATTGATGCGTGTGATCCATGAGTGCATCTGTTCAGGGTTCCTGGGGAGAAAGGCCAAACCACAGATGGGCTCTAAGTAAGTGGCGCACTCTGTGTCACAGGCGGAGGGATATGCCCTGCAGACAAGATCTGGGTCCCCCAGGCCTGACCCTGGTCAGACACCAGGGTCTGACCCTGGAGGGTTGGGACCCAGAAGGGTGGGAAGAAGAGGAGCTGGCTGAAGCACTAACACAAGGTCCCTTTCCTTCCAGAAAGGTCCAGGACAGGAAAGCAATTTGGCCCTGAGCCCCATCTCACCCTCTGCCCCTGTCAGACAAACCCCTGTTCCTCAGCACAGGGCCCAGCCAGCAACCTTGGGGGACTCACTGTGCTTGGAAGAGGAAGACTCTCCAGTCAGCTGTCCTGAGGTAGAAGACGTTGGGTCGCTTGCTGTAGTCAGATGCCCGTGTGGCAAGCGAATGGTGGATGCTAATAGCATTCTTCAACTCCTCTTCTGCCAGTGCCTTCCCTGGCTTATACTCCTCCTGCGAATGATGGGGCATTTCAGAGCCATTTCAGAGGCAGTTTAGGGATGCACCCCACCAGAAGTCAACTGTACAAGGACACTGGAACTGTAGGCAAGCACTGGGAGTGGTGGGGCTTGGAGACCACTTCCCACCAGGCTGCTGCAGGCTCTGCTTCCAGCTCATGCTCTATTCATGGGGAGAGGCCGCGCAATCCGGGTGCGTGGGCTCGGCAAGAGCACAGCGGCTGTTGCTCACTGCCCCGCAGCTGGTTGGTGTGTGTGTCTGCAGAGGACTGGATGTGCAGCCCAACCCCTTCCAGGCAGGGCAAGGACCTCAGTGCCTCCTCTCTCCCTAGCCAAGCCCCGACACCCGGGTCCCATGGTCGGCAGCTGCTGTCTCTGCCCAGGCTGAGCCTCAGCACCCCGGGAAGAGGGATGACACCAGGTGCCCAAGCAACGGCTCAAGCAGACATGGTGCTGAATCTGCTTAGGCCAGGCTTTGCAAGGCTGTGTGCTGCTGGAACACCTGTCTCACTCCTGTGGGGGCTGCCATGCCCCTCTCCCTGGGTTGGGGATGATCCCTCTCCCTGGCATGGACGCGGGTGGCCCCGCTGCTGCCTACCTTTTGCAGGTAGAGAATCGTTCCCTTCAGGATGGCATGAAAGGGCTTCCAGCTGCGCTTCCCTCGGGGCGCTGCCGGGGAGAAGAGAGCACCCCAGACATCAGCCCCAGCACCAAGTGGGAGGAAGGCACCCCCCGCCCCGAGCTCCATCCTGCAGCCAGCCCTGCCAGGACGCACGTCACCCCACCCCAGGGACGGGCGGCACGCCAGGACTGTTGCCGTGCACCTGAGCCCGTGCCGGCCGCATGGCTGCCAGATGGTGCTGCTGGCAAGGGGGCCGCTGGCCGCCTCCCGGGGCTAGCGCTGCTGCGCTCCCTGCATCACCGCTCACACTGGGCTTCCCTGCTGCCGCATCACTTGGGGACAGGGACAAGGCGGTGCTGTCCACCAGGTAATGCTGGCTTTGGAGAGCGGCTGCATCTAATCAGATCAAGGAGGAATTAGATAGCCAGGGCTTAGGGAGGATTTTTACGGTCGAAACGGTGAATGTGCCTGGCAGCGCCCAACCAGCAGCAGCTCCCCCTGTGACTTGTTTGCCGCATCACAGGACAGCTTCCCTCATCCCTGCCATCCTGTGGCAAGGATATGTCCCCTGAAGGGCCCACTCCACCTTCCCTGCCTGCCCCCTTCCCAACACCATGTGCAGGGGCTGCACCGTCCGCTGGTGGGGGAGATGGACAGGGAGAGGCTTTCAGGCTCCACAGCCCAGGGCTTGAATTATGCTCGGCACAGCCAGGTGGCACAGAGGGCTGACGCTGGAGGCTGGCATGACGCTACAGTCAGGTGTCACTACATGACACCTGCCCTGTTCCCCGCTGGGTTTCTGGAGCTCACTGGTAGCCTCTCACCCTGAGGCCCTCCCATGGGTTCCCCAGGCACCTACTTTTCTTGCAGTCGGGATCAGCGTGGATTTTGCGCACTAACAGTCCATGCTTGTAGGTGGCGATGCTGGAGTCTTGGGAGAAATCCAGAAAGGGGTTACTGTAGCTGCTGATGCGCTTGATGGACTTCAGGTTGGGATCTGCCAGCTCTGAGAGGGACTTTCTCAGCTCCTCCTCATCTCTGCCAGGCACAGATTTGGGTGGGGAAGGGTTTGTCACCTTGCTGAGGACAGTAAATACCAAGCCTCCCACTTGCTGGTGCTACTTTTAGGCCTGGCTTCTGAAAGGGAGGCCAGAAGCAGCAGACCAGGCTGAGCAGTCTCTCATCACCGTTGGCAAGTACCCCAAACCCAGCTGTGCCTCTGTGCCCCTACCCCTCTGGGCAGCTGTGGTGCTGCCTGGCCCCTTGAAAGACAAGACAGCAGGGTGACTGCTGCCAGTTCAGAGTGGATCCTCTGCATGCCCTAGGAAGCAAGGAGCGTTTTTTGGACAGGGGGGCGACTGATGCCAGCCAGGCTGATGAGTCAGGGGGACACGGAGGAGAACCCCAAGGCTTGGCACTACTGCATCCCTCTGACCTGTGGTGTAAGTGCTCTCAGGTCCCCAGCTGGCATGAGAGGGTCTACAAGGGACTAAGTGCCTCAGAGCCAACCAGCAAAGGGTTGTGGGGAGGCCTCAAGCAGCACCAGCCCAGGGCAGAAGCACCCATGGGCAGGACGCAGGCAGCCCCGGAGCAGCAGGCAGCAGGCCCCTGCTTGCATTCTCCCTCCAGGTCAGGGCCCCTGCCCGCCGCAGGTAGGCTGCTGCAGGCAGGCTGCATTGGTGCTGCTCCCCCTGCCCAGCAGAAAGATGTGGAAACCCAGAGCTGCTGCTTCCCCTCTCCCTCAGACCCGCTCGCTGCTAATTAAACCCCTCAGCATCTGCTGGCGTCTCCATGGCAGCAGCCCGAGCGCATTGGCTCAGCGCTGGCGGTATCGCCGGGCTGATTAATCCCCGCAGCGCGGGCGCTGCAGCTCCTGCTGCTGGAGATGGCAGCTGTGGGCGAGGGTGCGGGCACCCTGTGGGGCCCCAGTGTAGCCACAGGCCTCCCAGAGCCTGTCCGCTCCCAACCTTCCCCCAGCACGCTGGGGAAGGGGTCTCCATCGACGTGCCAAGGGCAGCTGAATGTACATTGCCTGCACCCCCATCCCATCCCAAGCTCCCTCTCCCTCCCACATCCTCACAGGAGCACCCACCCCACAGCGTCACAGCTGATGTGGCCTCTGGGGCAGGGAGATGCTCTGGAGGGGAGGGTGGCAGGGGCAAGGTGGCAGGGGCGAGGCAGGGTGGCCTCATTGCCCATCCGCTGCCAAGTGGCAGCACCTCACGGGAGGGATACTCACATGGCCCACTGCAGCTTCTCATTCTTGATGGAGCCATACAGCGCCTGCAGAGAGAAGAGCCGTGGTTCAGCAGGAGAGTGCTGCTGGGTTGGGGGGGGGCGCTGCTCCAGGGAATGGAAGGGACATGCCAAGCCAGCTCAGGGGCATTGGAGGTTAAGGTAACCCCAGGTCGGTTTGTTCTGGTCCAGCTCCATCCTGGCTGGGCCAGCCAATTGCCCTTGTTTCATGTCTACAAACACCTTCTCCTGGGCACCATAGAACCTGTAACCCCAGGGACAGTGCTGAGGACAGCCCTGGCTGTTTCCTCTTTTGTCTCACTCTGCCTGCCTGTGATGGTGGCACAGCATTAGCAGCATGATGGTGAGGCAGACCAAATATTTCAGAGTCCTTGGGACAGCTGCCTGTCTCCACTCCAAGGTGTCCCAGACTGGCCAAAGGTGGCCTTCAGGTGGCCTGGGCCTCAGGAGGAAAATCCTCCAGGCTGGACTTCAAAGCTCTACGCCTGTACCCTGCTTGGTGGGACATCATCCTGCTTCAGAAGCTCTAGCAGCTCTGTGCCACAACAGGCCACAGCCAGTGACCACTCTGCTGTCAGTTGCCTGTCCTGGGCTCCTGGCAGCACCCAGCACTCTGCAGTGATGCCGTGCTCCTGCGGCAGTAAACTGAGGCTTTGGGAGAGACTTGACGGTAATGCTGGCCCTGGACCTGCAGAGACACCAGCATGCTGTCATTCCTGAGGCCCTCAGAGAACCTCGTGGCTGGTTGAGACAGGACGGGTGTTTGCCTAGTGCTGGGCTGCAGCTGTTTGGAGTGGTTGTGTCCTGTCCCTACCCCCTTCCTCTACATCCCCCAAGCACCCTGCCCTCCCCAGGGAACTGAACACCACTGAGCTGAGCAAGGCAGGACCCGCTGCCTGCATCTCGGCACAAGAACATGCTAAGCCTGCCTGCACCGGCATGCTCCAGGGCCCTGCTCTCAAGCATTTCTCCAGTCCAAGCTGGGCGCAAGCCAGAAGTGCTCAGCACACCTCTGCAACCAGGGGAGCTCTGGAGAGGGTTTCAACACAGTGCTCACAGAGGGCTTTAGAGCAAGATCTGGAAGGCATCATCCTCGGAGGAAAATAAGCTAGTCTTGCACAGGCTGTTCAGGCAGCTGTCAACATCCATCACTGGGCTGGAGACTGCTGCTGGGAGATCTTGCTGGTGGCTGAGAAAGTACAACTGGAGGCGTGCAGGGGCCCGGGAAAGCCAGCAAGCAGACAGGCCCCAGCAGTGTCTGGGGAAGGGACATCCATCACTCCCCCGAGAGGCGCAGCAACCAGAAGAGAGTGGGGACTTGTCTCCTCCTGCACGTCCCCGTTGGGGAAACACTGGCATAACACCAACTTGTTTCTCAGAGGAGGAAAGGGATTGCCCCGGTCTAGCAGGCAGAAAGCAAGGTTCACTTGACTCCTGGGAAGACAGGAGGCTCATGGAGGGGGTACGGCCTCAGCGCCTGAGAGGAGCTTAGACCCCAACCCCATTTGTGCAGCCCCAGCACCAAAGGGGCAGGTAGGATGCTGAGGTGCGAGCAGGGGGCACCCACCAGTGGGCTAGCAACGAGGCAGTCAGAGGAGCACAGGTTGCAAAGAGACCTAGAGAAGAGCCTGAGGGGAAAAAAAACAATCCAAAGTCCTGCAGGACATAACCTGGGAACAGAGCAGGGGGAGAAGTAGGCATCTCAGCGCAATGATGATGATGATAAGGATTCACCACAGTAAACAGAAGGGAAGGGATCTTACTCACTGCTAGCGACACAGCTGAAAGATGCTGAGAACCAACGGGCTCAAAAAGGAGACTGAAAAAGCGGCACAGAGAAGTGGGGACTGGAAAGTGCAAAACAGCTCCTTGGAAAGCACTGGCAGAACAGAACAGCACACGTAGCTTGGCTTCCACTCGACTCAGTGGTCATACAGAACGGGGTCAACTCCCTGTCTCCAAGAGGAACATGAGCCAGCTGAGTGTGGGTTTTGGAGGGCCAGGAGAGGTGCCGCACCAGAGGGGACTGCAACCCCCTGCCCCCCAGCCTCAGCCCCACGCAGGGCTTGTGGAAGGATTGCTGCTAAATGCCAAGTGAACAAGCTGATGTCAGAAGATGCTCGGAGAGTAATTCTGGATGGCATGGTGCCAGAGAACAGCCCAGCAGAGCACCGTGCTACAAAAATCCGGGTTCTGGGACTGTCAGCGAACACTTCAAAGAACAAACCGCCTTGTGGCTTCAAAAGGCTCCAGCCACCCTGCTACAAACCCCAGCCGCATCCCACAAACCTGTTGTGGGCAGGAGCTACCAAGTACCCTCACCTCTGACAGAAACAAAGCACAGAGGCTGCTCAGCTCTTCTGCGCAGCAGGGACAGTGAGAGGCAAACGGGGGGACTGAGAGGCCTGAAAGAGCAATGCAAAGCTTTACGTCTACACTTAAATCCTGCCAAGCCTCTGCTTGGCTAAACGCCACCCTCAGCTGACACCAGTCTCAGGAATAAAGCTGGTGGCCTCAGCCCAAGTCCTAGTTGAGAAGACGCAGTTCAGCCACAAAGCCCATCCCACTTTTTTGGTCCTGTGGCCATACTGCTGCCCGTCAGTCCCCTAAACTCTGAGCTCTGGTGCGTGGACTGTTTCTGCCAGGGAAGCAAAGGCGGTGCAGGCTCGCAATCACATCAGCAGAGACCAGAGACATCAGTTTCATTGCCCAGCATGTCCTTCTCTTCAGGCTGTGTTTGCTCCATGTATTATTCCCCCTAGGCTGAAAGGATGGCACCTCTTGGCACCTCTGAACTTGCAAGCACTGCCTACGAGAAATCACAGTGCTGGCCCCATGGCACTACAGCTGACCCCAAGCATGGCTGGTGGTTTTTTGTCATCACCAGGTTATGAGCTCACCGCTGCAGCATGCCGGGCCAGCCAGCCACCTCTGTCCTAGACATGCGCAGCACTGAAGAGACCCAGGAATATACTGTCCCAGTGGGACTTCTAGCTGAATCAACATCTTTCTTCGGTGCTCTCCCTCACAAAAGTGGGCTGAGAGGACATCCCCAAGTCCTGCTCTAGCAAACACGTCCAGGAGGGGGGTGGGGCGACCCTGGGCAAGAGGCAGGTGGCTTTCATTCTCCTGCCCGGCTCAGCACCAGCCCTGCTGGGGACAGCCCTATGCAAGCAAGGCAGGGAGAAGACATACACCTTTAGTTCCTCAGCTCAGAGCAGACTAGAGGGGAGAGCCAGTGCTGGTTTGGGAAGCCAGGCAGCAAGCTGGCCTGGACACAGCTTTGGCACAGACGGGACTGTATCAAGGCACTCTAACCCAGCACTCAAGTAACAGAGGAGGGTTAAGGCAGAAATTTAGGCATCCGAAGAGAGTTTTAACTCTTTCTGGGGTGCCTCTTTTATGGATCATAACTCTTATGGACACATCTCCTTTCTAGTCTGCTAGATCCTCTGGTAAGCAACACAGTGCCCAGCTCTCAGCACTGCAAAATGCCCTGTGCAGGTCAAGGCTCCCCTTCGTCTTGCCAGCCCTGTGACCAGCCATGGCTGCACAACGTTCGGCAAGACAGACTTCACAGCCACCAAGTTCCATCTCTGCAGTCATTCTCGCTCTCCCTGTGCCTGGCAGCATTTCAATATGAGAGCTCAATTGCTGGCTTTCCCCAACTTTTCCTTAGCAAAATATCTTTCTTTATATCCAGCCGCAAAGCCCTGTCAGGCCCCCTAGGCATCCAGATCCCACAGTTGCAAGGGTAAGAACGGCACGGTCAGATCAGGGCTGTCAGATGGAACAATACCATGTCAGGTCTCTAATTCACCTTGGCAGCTGCCCCTGCACCTCCACTGCCTGCCTAGCACACGCAACTCATGCTCAAGAACAACTCATCACCTGGCACATACCAACCCTGCTGCGCACCCCCTGTGTCCCCCCCTCTCCTCCACTGCAGAGAGGCTCCTGTGTGCACACAGAGCAGAGTGATTTGGGGACAGACTTTTTTCTCTGTAGGATGAGCTGCCACAGGAACAGCGTCCTGTATGCACCTTCCACCCTGCTGCAAGCAGTAATAGCAGGCAGCGGGGGATGGCTACCCATCCATGCCCCACGCTTTTGACTCAGCATCGTAAGCTGCATTAATATCTTAAAACATTCCTTGCCCAGCCAACTACCACCTCCAGGACAGCGGATCCCTCCATCCCTCCCAGTGTAGACCCTCAGCACGGGAAGCAGCAACCGAGTCTCCCTTCCAACTGCATGTTTCCATCCGAGTGCGTCACAACTTAATGCTGCCCCCAGACCGTACTGCGCTATGGCAGCCTCGCTGCTTGGCACGGCTTTCATGGCCTCACCGGGCTGCTTTTCACCACGGGGGCAGCCCAGGCAGCTCCGGAGTACCCCTGCTTGCTTTGGCCCAGCCTGCCCGCAACATGGGGGTCGGTGAGAACTCTTCTCTAGCTGCTACACCAGAGGCTGGCACCCGACCAAGGTAGGACGCGCTTAGACAGCCTGTTTGCTTCTCCCCATCAAGGACCGATGCACACCAGCGTAACACCTCCAAAACAGATGCCGGCTCATAGCAAGCAAGCTCTTGGCAGTAAAAAGCCCTGTTTTGTCCAGGCAGCCACTCCTTCCTCTCCAGCTCTGCTCAGCTGGGAGCCGGGGCTGCGGCGCTGCCCCTCTGCGCTCCCTTGCGGCTCTCCCCACTGTCCCAGCCGGGTGCCCGTCTGCCCTGGCCGGGCGGGCACAGCTCAGAGCAGCCCTTGGCGGGGAGCCTACAGAGCTTGTCACTTATGCTAAGCTGGAGGGCTGGTCCCAACGGTACGGCTGTCCTGGATTCTTCTCGCAGTGATGTTTTCGAGAAAGCATTGCTGTCAAGCCATCATAAGCGGCGCAATGTCACCCAGGTCTTGCCATGCTCCCGCTACCCCCGCGCTCGGGGTTGGATGGAGGAAGGATGGCAGGGCTGGCGATGAGGACCCTCGGGCGGATTGGGCGGGGGGAGGGTGAGATGGGGACCCGGCTCCCCAGAAAGCAGCCGTGGAAGGGAGATAGGACTGACCGCTCTCTACACCCATGCCAGGGCTGAGGCTCTCGCAGCGGGCGGCCCGGCGGCTGTCCGTGCGTATCTGTCCGTTCGNGACACCGGCCCCGGCGCTGATGCCATCCGAGTTGCCAGAGCTGCGCCCGGAGCTGTCCCCGGTGCAGCCGCTGGCCGTCCCTGCCTCCTTTCCGCCCCGGCAGAGACAGCGGGAGCAGGTGGCCGGACCCTCCCGAGCTCATCGGGCTGGGGAGCAGCGGTGGGGACATCTCCTGGGCTCCAGCGGCACCTCCACTCTGTGCCAGCTGCGCAGGCTTTGGAGCTGCTGCTGCAGCACAGCCCCCAACAGGAACCTCAAAGGGCCGAGGTGGTAGGAGACGAGCCCAGTGGAGATGTGCTCAGATCTTCCATCTTCAGCGTCCACCCCACGTTTAACCCTCCCGCCTGTCCCTTCCGATTCAGGACAGAAAAATCAGTGGCTGAAGCCACGCAGCTGGTTAAGGGCAGAACATAGCTGCTCCAGGCAGCTATTCTCATGAAGAGGCAAAAGGCTGGGCACCCTCGCAGAAGGCATGAGGATCAATGCGTAATTTAGTTAGGCTTGACTGAGTAGGAGATGTAGCCAGCGGAGAAGGGGAAATTTTCCACTCTGTCCTAACTGCTTGGCATAGTGATCACTGGGTAAAACTTGTGAGGGAGTGGGGCATGGCTGCGTGGCACATCAGCCGTGTTGGACTGTCCCTGCAGCCGAAGGGGAGCCATGGGAGATGGGGGCAGGGCAGTGTATCACTCCCAGGAGAAACAGGCACAAAAGAAACCCCAAACCAAACAAAAAAAAAAAAACGAAAAAAAACAACAAAACCAGACAAAAAAGAAGACCGAGGGATTAGATTGAGCAAGCGTTCCTGTGATTATAGCTCAGAGGTGGGAGCCAGGGCTTTCTTCCCACATTGTTAATCACTTACCCAGCACTCTGAGCGTCAGAGCCCTGCCGTTGTGCCTCCAAGCTGAAAGGTGGGGGCCCATCCTACCTTCCTCCCCCGGGGACCCGACTGTATTGTCAGGCTTAATTCATTAACATCTGTGAAGTGCTCTGGGCCCCTAGGCTAGAAGGCAGCACAGATTTGGTTCACTCCTGCTATTGCTAAGCAGTGCTAGAGAGAAATGGGGTCTGATTTGGCTATACTGTGCTGCTACCAGCCGGCCAAGCATAAAGTTAAGCTAAAACAGAAAGGAAGATGGGGAAGAGATAACGCTCCACAAAGGGATCAATCACATGGAGGCCAAATCCACACCTGAAACATAACCGACAACCAGCAACAGTGAGTGAAATCCAATGAGACCAAGGCTAAAATCACTCATACCAGAGAAGAGCAACATCTCAAGAGCTAACCAAAACACCACCAGCTCCAGGATGTCTCACTTCATCTCCTTCCTTGCTATGCAGGCAGCTGCCTTCATTTGGCCACAGGAGTTTGAGTTCATGCCTGCAGACATGGGCATCCTCGGCCACAGCATTATACAGCTTCTTATATCCCCAGCATGGCTCCTTGCCGGGGTGGGGTGAACGCTAGCGTTAAAGAGCTGGGCAGCCCTGCCTGCAGACTACAACTCTCCAGGGGAGTGTTCAGAGCCAGAGGAAAGGGTTTCCAGCAGCAGTTCCACTAAGGCATCATCACTGCCTTAGCTCCCGCAGCAGTGCTGTGCAGGGTACAGCAAGGCACTGCCTGTGAGGGGGACGTGGTGCTCAGCTGTGAAAACACAAGCTTTCAAATGTTTTCATTTCTTCTGCATAAAACTGGGATTGTTTACATGCATTATCTAGTAGCAGATAAAGTTCTCGTCTGACTCAAGCTGCCACCCGCTCTCAGGCATCGTGCTGCGCTTGTCTTGGGACTCCCTACAGCCAGAGATGAGAGGAGTGCCCAGACTCACTGCAGGTGTATTCCTCCAGAGTCACAGGAGATGGTGGCCTTGTGTCCCCTGCAGCCATTTAGGTCCTGCCCCGCTGTCCCCCATTGGTGAGTGCTGTGGGTGAGGACCACCTCCAGCACTTCAGCTCTGAAGCCCATGGGGTAACGCCCATGCTATCTCCCCAGGCAGCCCTGGAAGAGGCCCCAGGAGCCGCCTTCTGTGCGGCTGGAGCTGCCCAAGACCTAGCCATGAGCTTTGGGAAGCTCCTGTGAAGTCTGCCAGCCATTCTCCTCCCCTGCTGCCCTTAGGAAACGCGTGTGCTCCTGGAGTGCTAAAATTAGCCAGCCAGCTGTGTGGCAGGCATGCTTGCATGCTTGCTTCCTAGGTCCTCCGGCATGGCTCGCCAGCCAGCTCTGCCAAGTAGGTAGCATCCTACCTGAGGTAACCGGGCTAGTGCAGGCTAACAGGGGCAGAGCAGCAGGAGAGCCTTGCTCCGTTTCTCTGTCCTCTGAGCCTGTGTGGGGACGAAAGCACCAAGAAGCTGCAAGTAGTGGGCAGAAGGGAGAGGGTGCCTTCTCCAGCTGAGCCTGGCAAAGGCCACCCAGAAGAGGTACAGCCCCTTCAGACATCATTCCCGTCCTCAACACAGGCCGACAGCACTTTTCCCATCTCACCCGCTCGTGGTGCCCAGCTCCCCCTTGCGTGGGCAGGGGTTCCCCAAAGCGGAGCGCTGCTTCAGGCAAGAAGCTGCAGCCTGCCCTGTGTGCGGTTCCTCCAGCTGCCTTTCGCTCCCCCTCCCCAGCACGGCTCCTATACAGAGGCGGCTGAAAAGCAGCGGTGGGAAGCACCGCAGCTGCAGAGGGAACAGGCCATTTTTAGCAGAGCAGCCTCCCCAGTGCTGGGCTGTGGGCAGAGCTGTGCGGGGCTGTGCCGCAGCACTGCAGCTTCCCCCCACTGCCTTACACCTAGCAGAGGTCTTGGCCCCTTCCGGCATGAAAAAGCGTTTAGCTTTGTAGCGCTTCCTTGCTACCCTATTTCCCATTGCCTGGGATCTCATGGCATAACTTCATCTCACGTGTTTAAACTGCTGGTGCTTTTGAGGGTGAAGTTTAGCAGGGATGGGGCACTGTCTGAAGTACAGGTACCCAACTGTGAGGTATTGGGGGCTGCAAAGGGGTACGCCTGTGGAACTTGGATGTTCTAGGGCGCAACAGCACTGGAGGGCAGCAGTTCAGGGTCCTCATGTTTCCATACCATTTTGGGTGCTTAAAGAGCTGGCTTTAAAATTAGAGGAGAATTTTTCCTGAGTAACTCCTCTTACTGGCGAAGCGTGGGCTGATAGGGAGGACAGCCCTATTGAGAGCTGCTGGTAACCCCTTAATGATGGGGTGAGCGACACAGCCAGGAATAGACCCAGAAAGGCTGAAAAGGGAGCTCAGTTTTTCACCTGCTGTTGTCTTTTTTCATCAACCATCTCCCCCTGCTGCAGCTCAGGCTCCCTGTTGGAACCCATCTTCTACATGATGAATATTTGCCAGGTGTAGTGCTTCACCCACAACAATGGTTTCTGCCCAGCAAATCCCATGGGAGCTGAGCCTATTACCAGGGCCCAAGACAGGGAGACAGCAGCTCAGAAAACCTTTCCAAGAAGAGGTGATGCCAAAAAAGCACAGCAGTCCAAGGCTGGAGGTGCTTACTGAACACTGTCCTTCCTGGCCAAGCCCCTCTGGGAAGTGGGTCAGGCAGGGAGAAGGCAGGAATCCCTCAGTCACAGAGGTGTGGCAAGTTCTTTAACCACCAGCTCATCCTTCCCAACGCTATGCCTTGCCCATGTCACCAGAAATATTCCTTCTGCCACTGGAGATGACTCCAACGCCAGGCCCTGGCCACAGCTTTGGGCTTCAGTGGTCCAGGTAGCCAGGAAGGGCCAAGCACCATGGGATCAATGCCACAAAGCCTCCGGCTGCAGCTGGGCAAACCAGTCCTAGCAAGCTGCCCCCACATGTGCCCCCTTGCCTGAGATGCAGGCACAGCAAGAGCAGTGAAGGAATAAGGGCCCCACCTGGAGCTCCACCGTCCTGGTGGAATGGGGCAGGAACATGTTCCCCTCAGCAAGGCAGAAGGAAAACTGTGGGCCAAGGGCTCACCACTGTTCCTGCGTGAGGATGGACACATGATCGCATCCCGCACAGCCATTCACGTGATCCTGCCCAAAGCTCCCACTTTTGCTCCGGCTGCTTGGCTGGCCAGGGAGAGTGACCGAATTTACCTTGAGCAGCTCCTTGGGGAAGTCAGTTCCTCCGTTGAGTCCCTCCAAGTTGTTAATGAAGTCAGCACAGGACATTCTCTTCCCAATGTTCTGGGGGAGCCAGGAGGACAGAAACATAGAGGTTACCTTCAGACAGGGGCCAGTGCTGGCTGGAGCAGGTCCCACAGCCCAGGAACAGACCCTCCACCTCTGCAGTGGGGTGAGGGACCAGCCAGATCTCAGGGAGGCTGCTTACAGGTGTGGGACAGCTGCAGGCTTTGCCTAGACTCTGGAAGTTTTAAATTGCCTCATTTTTCTAAGCTGGGTTGTACCTGCTCCCAATGGCAGTTGGTTGTAGAGTCTCACTCTCACCTTCTCTCCCTAACCACTATTTTCTTCCATCCTCATCCTACCTCCACATCTTCCAGCTCAGCACATCTCTTTCAAAGCCCCACTCTCTCCCCACCAGCCCCTCCTCTCATTCAGCCTTTCTCCTCTCTCCTCCCCAGACATGTTATGGGCAACTAGCCCTCATAGGCCCAGGCTCCCACACCTCCTGCTTGTGTGGCTTTGTCCTTGCAAGTCCTCACTGTTCTCCAGCACCTGTGGCTCAGGGCAGTGGGGTCAGGCAGGGCAGGGCAGGGACAGACAGGGCTGATGGCAGTGGGAACTTACGTGTCCATGCAGATCGGTGTTTAGCAGCATCAGGGCACAGGTGAGTGTGTGGGCTCCGTCTGCAGCACAAGCACAGGACAGGAATTAGCGCCCTCAGCTCAGCCTCGCACCTGGTGCTTCAGCCCCTTGGCATCTCAGGCAGGGCATGGGGGCTCTAAGCCCCCAGGACAGCCCCAAGCCCGCTCCTCCCAGCCCAGACACATAGGGCACGCAGCAGTCAGTGTGGTACTGGCAGCACGCAGGCGAGTAGGTAAAGAGGCCACTGAATTCAAGCTGCTCCCAAACCTGAGCGTACAAACTCCCTTTCAAGCCTGCAGCCCTTTCAGCCAGGTAGCAATGCCGCAGCTAACCCTGCAGAGCTCCTAGCGTGGCAAGGTGGGACCTCCACAGCCCTCTGCCAGCCTCTGCCTGCCAGCCTGCCCCAGAGCCAGACCACAGCAGACCCAGCAAGTGAACGCACACAGATGTGAAATGTTCCAAAGTGGGTATCTGTGCTGCCCCGAGTGCCGGGCACCCAAGTTTTCTCACCTGGCTGTTCTCTGAGCCGAGGGTCTGAGAGCTGAGTTCTATTAGGTGAAGAGGGCCTTCTCTCGCCTCTTGTGCTAATCTGCCCAAGGTCAGAATTAAGGATGGGTTGAGCCCTAATTATTCATGAGTCAACTGGAGCAGGGTTGGTTTTTTAAAAAAATCTGAAGCATCTGTAATTTGAAGGAAATGACATCTCCACAATCAAGGCTGTCTCCCAAGGCATCAGTACAGGGTCTCAGCCTGCTCTCTGGTTTCAATTTGAGCACCTTCCCCAAGCTGATGAACACATGGGCTCCCTTGAAACACGCACAGACACGCAACACAGAGACGCGCTCAGCTCCTTACCCTCTGAAGAGATGGCGTTGGGATTACACTCATAATAACGCTGGGAAAAATGAGCCAGCACTCGCTCTCGCTCTTGCGTCTCTCCCATCAAGGCTAGCTCCTTTAGAAAGGACCTGGAGAAGCAGCAGCAGCGTTGGTCACACATGAAGTCCACCAGCACCTTTTCCAACCCACCCTGGACAAGAGCGGAGCTGTGCTTTCTGAATTGGAGACCCCTGCTGTGTGCTGGCTGAAGGCCTGCTGATGCATGTCCCTCCCGACCTCCTGCAGGACTCTCCTCCAAGCCCACAGCACCATACCCTGGCGGCACATTGTAGAGACCTACAGCCAGCTCCAGGAACTACATCAAGAAAGCAGGCAGGGGTAACACCAAGAGGGTGTGGACTCAAGGCCTGGAAAGCCAGTCCTAGGTGAATCTGACTGTCACTCAATGGCACTGACCATCGAGTTAAGACCAGGGATGCCCTTTCTTAGTTGTATGGCTGAGAGACCATTTCAGGAATCACCTTCCCCTATTTAAGAGGTAAGAGGAGCTCCAGGTGGGAGCCATAGGGTGTGCCTGCTTCTGTAGATCTCTGCATGAGTGCAGAGCTGCAGAGGGCACAGTCTGCTGGGACCCCACCCAGGTGGCCACCACACATGTGCACATGTACACGCACTCAGCTCTGACCTGAGAGCCTGGTCCAGGCTCATTCCAGTGAACACGAAGAACTTCAGATATTCTCCTGCCACCATCCTGCTAAACTCATTGCTGGAATAGAAAATGGGGGAGCAAGAGTAGGGTTGACCAGACTGTGGGGACAGACAAAGGCATACATGGGTGGAGTAGATTCTAGGAGGCTGGGAGCTCCCCAGGACTGTGAGAAGCATGCTGAGGACAGAGACACCCCACGCTACCATGAAACTCATAGGAGTTACCCACAGATCCAATGGAAATATTGGACACATAAGAGAAACTAGAGAAGCTAAAGCTGGAAGAGCCCACGAGAGGTCAGCTAGCCGTCTCCCTTCCCCAACATCTTACTGAAGCATCCAAGATGCAGTCATGGTAGGAAGGTACCAAAACCTGGATGTCTTTTATGTTTTAAGACTTTTAGAGGGAACACCTGGTACAGATGTACCAGTCATGGGGAGTGGGCTTTGGGATCATGCCAGCTATTCCCTGCCAGCCCAGTGATCCACAGGGGCAGCAGCTGTGGGTGCACCTTGCAGAAGGGACCATTCCTTGTGAATATCCCTATACGTACTTCTTTCCCAGGTGGTGGGCCACATCTGCTTTTTTAAAGCCATCCAGGTTGTAGAGCCGTTTGGCCAGGCGTTTGGCTGCCTCCAGGTCTGCCTTGTGCCCGTCGGAGAGGGTGTCTGTGCTGCCCAGGGCCAGCTGCTCCACACTGTCCATCTCTGAGTCTGAGTCCAAAACCAGCTGGTTCAGGGGATGGTCACTGCAATGGGAACGGACAGTCTGTGTTAACCTGCCTACAGATCCTCTTCTTGTTCAGCTTCTCGGGAAATGTAGGTTTCTCACACTGCTTTGGAGACCAGCTACTCACTGCTGGGACCTGGGATGGACAACATTGGTTAGAGACACTGCAAGGTCGGGTCTGGGAGCTAAGGGAATGTTTTGGGATGCAGCTGGAGGAGAGGTGGGGTGACAGGACAGCTCCAGTGACTGATGACAAGACTAAGGCACCCAGACTCATGTCCAAACTGAACGTGTAGAGACAGGACAACACCCTGAGCCTGTGAAACTGCATGTGTGGGCTCAGACCCTGCCAAGCTTATCCATAGTGGAGACTTGGAGCAGAAAACTGTGCACATCACATGCTGTCCTACAGATCTGCACTCATTTTTTAACCTGGACAAACTCCTTGCGCTGCTCTCAAGCACAGGTTCTACCCAAGACAAGATGAATATAATTCCTTTGCTCGCCTTTTCCCAGCCACTGATTTCAAAGCACTTCACAGAAGAGAAAACTGAGGCAGAGAGGGTGAAAATGAAGGAAATCCCGGCCCCCTCCGGCCTCTCAGCTCACAGTAGGATGTGCTATCTTCTTCAGGCTGCCCATCAGCTCTCAGCCCACCATGCCTTAAATGGCCACGTTAGGAGATGCTCTTGGCTTAGCCCCCAAAGCAGTCTGACTCAGCAGCGCAGAACTTATCCCAAACAAAAAAATGGTTGAATCGAATCAACAACGAACGTTAAGCAACTCTGACCTCGCCCAAATTTTCTGGCAGCCCTCCCAATGTTCCAGTCTGATTTATTTTTAAGTCTCTAATTGACTTTTAAGAGGCCTGCTCTCCTGAGCCAATTACCCAGGCCTATCTCCTTGAGGCTCCGCTTCTTCCACAAAGGACAAGCCTCCTTGCTGCTCAGCACTGCCCTTCCCAGGGGAGCCCTGTGCAGCACTGGCAGGCTGCCCTGTGCCTCGGGGGGCTCTCAGGTGCCTTCCTCCCACCTTCCTGGCACCCCAGCCGGTGTGCATCAAGGGAAGCTTCTCTGCACTCCTGAGCCAGGCACTTCCCTGGTGAAAGTGGCTCTGACATCCTGCAAGTCCCCAGGGAGATGCACTTTGCTTGAACCGCTGCTAAGCTTGGCAGTGCCGGGCAGTGATTGTGGTAAGACCTGGATGGGTGGCCCAGGACAGATCTGTGCCCATTTGGCCCCAGCCCTCCTCAGGAAGCTTGTCTATCACCCCATGTGACCCTGGTGGAAGCAGTCACAACAGTGGCCACAAGGTCACTTAGAGCTCACCAGCTCAGTGCCCACCCACTCTGGGCAGCTGTGCTGAGCAGGAGGCTTTCAGCACCACTGTCCACACCCTCAGCACACTTTGTCCTGTGGGCATCCCTCCCACCTGCCTAAAACCTCTCCTCCTCCCCAGATATGGTGGCTATATCCAAAGGCACTGCTGGCGTGGGCCCTGGTGCCCACTGCCCTCCATCTCTGCCCGCATTGGCTGGCAGGGCCAAAGCCACTCCAGGGAGCGCCTGACAGCAGAACAGGCTGGGTACTGGGCACGTGCCTCGGCCCCACTTCGGCTCTTTGTGCGATGCAGCTGCTGCGCCCTCAGACAAGGACAGGGCTCATGGGCTTTTTGCTTCCTAGCAGCAGAGATGATTAATCCATTCCAGAAACTGGCACCTACCAGCCATGGGTTGTGATGACTCTGTTTTTCACTAAAACTCTATCTGCTGTCATAGGGACACAGGCACCATCCTCTTCGCAGCCCAGCAGCTCCAAGGCCCCTTTTCCAGCCACAGGCTGAGCTACAAAATTCAAACCCACCCCTCCACCATTCCCCATGCTCTAACTGCACTTCCAGCGCAAGCAGCTGCACAGTCACCTTCTGAAGAGCTCTTCATTTTTCCCAACCATCATCACTAAAAACTCTCAATACCCTTCTGAACCTTGCCTGTCCTGCCTGAGAGGTTCTCTTTCCTCACACATCTGGTTCCTAGAGCCTCCAGGGACAAACCTAGGGCTCTGAGTCTCCCACTGTGACCTCTCTTCTCAACCTGTGGTCCTCAGCTTTCCTACCTAGTGTTGAGCATTCAGGCATGGGGTCATTTACAAAATCTCTCTTGTCTTTCAACATCTGTATCTCCCTGCAGGCTCCCAAGGCTCCCAACACACGGCTGCAATTCTTGCCTCACTTCTTGCTATGGATGTGCAGAGATCACAGCCTGGTCTCAAAGCAGCATTTTTTGTCTCATCCATCCCTAAGTCCCCATAGCGACTTGGCCTTTTACATCAGCAAAGCATAAACTTGCTTTTGGGATGAGGCACTGCCCAGCTATGCCATGAAATGGATTTTCTTCCAACACTCAAGCTTCTCATGCTGTTAAATATGGACCTTTAGTCTTGATAGGCTGCGAGTGCCCCATTTGTGGCACCTGTTTGCCACCACTCAAAGCCCCAACTGGCCTGGAGAATGTGCAGATTGAAGAGAGAAAACCAAGAGCCAAACCCTCAAGCAAATACAGAACAGAGCAAAGACATGTCCATGTCTGAGGCAACTGAGGTGATGCTAATTTTCTTGCCAATGAGCTAATGTCTCAGAGTGGGGTTTTTTTTTTAGTATACTTTCTAGAGTGACGTTTCAGTTTGGCTTGAAGAAACACTGAGACAATATTTTTTACATTAGATAAATTTTCAACCCGAGCACTGGCCCACATGTAAGGAATGAAGATTTGGTATTGTGCGAGTCTCCTCAGTGTGTCTGAAATGAGTCATCCCTGAGTGGACCCAGGGCTAGCTCATCCCTTCCCCCATCTAGGACAGGCACGTCACCGGGAGCACAGATCCCCCTGCCACCCCAAAGGTGTTCGCTGGAGAGCCTGGGTCCCCAGCGCTTATGTCAGCAGCAGGGAAGCGCTTCCTAGGGTGTCTGTGAGGAAGGCAGTAACCCAGGCCAGGGCTTGTCCTGGGACAGAGGCTCTTCACTGACCACCCCAGCTCAGCACGAGGACTGTGCTGTGCTCCCAGTCCTGGGGAGCTGTTGCAGGACCGTGGTCCTGCCTGGGGTCACTGCACCACAGACATGCTTCCAGGGATAGATGCTTCTCCAGTGCCCAAATGCTCCTTCCTAGGGCTAGACACTCCTTTCCTGGAGCCAGATTCTGATCTCACCCCAATATTCCTCCTCTGGCCGACTGCCCAGAGCCCGGCACGAGAAACTGCAGCACCTTCCCTGTCTGAAATGCAGCATGTCACTGCAGGCACTCTAACATCCTCTCTACCTTACCACTACAGACCAGGCTCACTCGGCACTATGGTTTCTCCATGGCTGCCAGTAACCAGAAGCAAAGCTTCTCCTCTGGATGTGGGCAGCAATAAGGCACTAGCTCAGCAAGACCTGCCCCAGAACACTGACCTCTAGCTCCCAGCTGCCAGTGGGGATGTATCTGCATGGTGAGACTCTTCCCATACTGTATCTGCACAGTAGGACTCCCCCTGCACCAATGCCCTGCTCCCCAGGAGCAGGGAAGGAGAGCCATCCCTGGGGACAGACTGGGCCAGGTGGCCACTGGTTTCAGCTGGGGGTGCTCAGTTGAGCTCCTGAGATGTCCAGACCCTGCCTGACACAATTCTAGGTGAGACACCTGCTATAGGAAACTCAAAACCTCCAACCACAATCCAAGGGTCACTTTCTTCCCACAGGAGGCTCTTTTGCATCCTGCACCATGAAGGGACAGGGCAGGGAGCCTGGTCCAAATCTGTGAGGGACAGGTGCATGGGGCAGAGCAGCACTCTGCCCTCGATTCCCAATGCCCCGCACGCATGACTAGATGCCCGATGCCTCTGCCAAGCGAGCCGAGCCTGCCTAATATTGCTGCTAAGAATGTACCAGACCGGATCTTTGGCTGAGCTAAATAAACGCAGCTCCCTCCATTGGTCTCAGCGGAGCGACTTTGATTTATGACAGCCAAGATCTAGGCTGGTTCATTTCTTGCAGAATTGAAGTTAGGGCTGGGAGGACACTTGAAAGTCAGCCAGGCCAGCTTCCAACCACAGGCGGGGCTGGTACTGCTTTCTGGCAGCTTTGGAGTCCAACCTGGTCCTGAAATGACCCAGCCACAGCAGCAGCCACCAGCATTATTTGCCAGACCCAGATATGACTGAACTTTCGGCTGTTGTGCCCCTCCTCAGTCCCATTTCTCTGCAGACTTTCAGAGCCTCCTCTGCAGCAACAGCCCTCTCTGGAGACGCCTGTCTGTCCTCTATCACCCCATCCCACCCGCCTCTTATGTGGAGGCACAACTGCTCCTGCAGAGGACAAGGGGTAAATCTGCAATCCCACCAAACAATTTCAGGAGCCAGTTGAGAGCCTTAAAACGTGCTTACTCACCTGCCGAGTGGAGGTCTGTCTTCTCCTTCAGAGACACAGATGCCATGGGTCAG
Source organism: Baryphthengus martii (assembly GCA_013396935.1). Taxonomy (NCBI): domain Eukaryota; kingdom Metazoa; phylum Chordata; class Aves; order Coraciiformes; family Momotidae; genus Baryphthengus; species Baryphthengus martii. The sequence goes on from VWZK01015098.1 coordinate 44,109, forward strand.
AGCAGGGAAAGCTGGATGTCTCAGACCCTTGGGCAAAACCTAGCTTAAGGTTTCTGGGTCAGACTCGGGGGCTGGAATTAATGCTTGATATGAGGAGCTTCATCCCACAGGGATGTGCCACTGCCCATGCCTCTGTAGGCAGCCCTGCCAGCCCTGGGACCCTGCACACTGCCTCCATCCACTGTGCCATGGAGGGCTGATGCATCCTGTGTCCCAGCTCCTGCTGCCCTGCATGGCTCAATACAGAAATGCTTGAGGGAAAATCCTCCCCTCCCCGGCTTGTGGCCCATTTCTTGCTATGCCAACGCTTGTGGCGAGACCTCTTCATTCCGTGCCTCAGTCTTATCCCCCTTCCTGTGCTCCCACCCCATCCCTCCCTTTCCCTACCTCCATCCTTTCCTCGTTGCCCTCCTTCCTCTGCTCAGCCCTCACCCCTTAACCTCCCTCATCAAGCCCCGAATCCACCCCAGGAGGCCCCAGACCGGGCACAGCCCTCAGGGCATCATCTTCTCACCAGTTTGCTCCTCAAGCCAGCCGGCAGACCCTCGCTGACCTCGGCAAGGGAAGGGGCACCGGCTCTCCGGCTGCTGCAGCGACAAAAGGAACCTTATAGAAGAAAGGCAGCGGAGGTGGCTGGCAGGGCCCCGGCGCTCCCACACACGCAGCCAGCCGAGGGCTGGCGGGGGAGAAGGTTTGACTCCCGGCGCGTCCTCCGCCTGGGGCGGCTGCCAGCCCCGCCGCTCCCGGGGCCTCCCCCGCGGCCTCTGCCGGGAGCCGAGCTCTCCCTAGAGAGGCTTCGGCCTTGCCGCCCCTCGCTGCGGGATCGGGCCCTTTCCACCGGGAGGTTTGCAGCCCCCTTCCCCTCCCCTTGATACTGCTTCCCCTGACTGTCCTTCTCTCTGTCCTGCCTCAGGCGATGGCCCTGATTCAGGTCCTGGCAGAGCGTGAGCAGGAGGAAAGCAAGTCCCCCCCCCCACTCCGCTGGTCGGCCTCGCAGAGCTGGGATGGGCAAGCGAAGTCAGGCGGCTGGATTTCAGGGGGCTCGCACACCCAAGGAGTTGCAGTTTGCCCATCTACATCCTTCTGGGGCTGCTGCCCTACAACCCGCAGTGCCTGCCTGCAGGGACAGCAGCCCTGGGACTGCGGCAAGCGAGGTAGCACTTGGGGCCCTGCTTGCACGCCGCCAAACCCACTGATTTGGTCCTGCAGTTGCAAAAGTCTGGCTGCCACCGCAGGAGCAACCTCCCTGCAGCCCCCAGCACTGCCCCAGCTCCCACCCCACCGTGGGGGACCTGCACACCTTCATCTCTCACCCAGATGGGGTGGTAACATACTCACAGAGCCTCTGCTCCATGCTGGGGGTGCCACTGCACAATGTTCCGCTGTTAGAGGGGCACGGAGTCCCACACTAGGACCCTTGCTGTTCAGCCACTGCTCCTTCCTCTCCAGCCAAGGCCACCAGAGGAGGCACAGGCATACCAGAGCCCAGGGAGGCCTTGCTGGGCCTGCACTGAGACACAGCCCTCATTCATACACAAGGTCAAGATAAAAGTGCTATCTCAGACTATCACGTTCCGAGGAACACCAGAGCCTTAATGGGAGCCACGAGGCTGCATGAACCAAGGCCACCAGCTATCAGGGACACCGCCTCTCCCTGGCAATGCAGGGGGCATCACCAGCTTGGCCATCCCTGCCACTGAGAAACAGAAAATCACAGCCTTCAGGGCCATTTGCAGCCCAGGCCCCCGACCCTAGTCACTGCAATAATTAATGCCAAAGGTTCTGGGAACACAAGAGTGATGTCCACAGGGTAGCACACACAGGTCTAGACCCACTAGCATTCATCACCTGTCACCTCTCACACCAAAATCCTGCAGCCTGAGGTCACCTCTGCAAACCCTGAGACTATCAGCTAGTGTAAAGCACAGCCCCCACTACAGAGCCCCCTGCCTTGGGTCCCTAGTCCATCTAAACTGATGGCAGTTGGTCTGTACTGCTTGTGACTGTGGGCAGTGGCAAATACTCCACTCTGGCCCCACTGGAACTGGTGATGTTACATTATGATGGGTGCAAAGATTCCTTAGCTCCTTTCCCCAGCAATTTCCATTAAATACTCTTTAGTGGGAGCATCACAAGGATGCTCACTGCTCAAGCAGATCAGCCTTGTCAAGCACAAGGAACAGGTGGTTCTAGCTCATGGGAACCTTTGAGCAACCAGCCCAGACACTTCTTCCTCAAACTACTTGGGAAGCTTCAGCTTCATGATCAGCTTCACCCAGAGTCTAGAAAGTTGGTAGAACCAGTGATGGGGAAAGAGGAAGCTTCTTGCACCTCTCCGTTGCCAGAAAGTCCTGCCTCCTGAGGATCAACCCTGCAGATGATGGGCTGTCTCAGCCCTTGGTACCCCACAACTTCCCTGCTTCCCAGTCTAATTTCTGCTTTCAGTCCAAGTTTTCACTCCTCCCCACCGCCCAAGACAGCAGATCCCACCCACACCTGGCTCCCTGTCTGCCATCACCCACAAAGGCCACGAGGAGAACCTTACCCCGTGCTGGGGAGCAGAGAGCTGGGCTGCTGCCTGCCAGGGGCCTGCAGCAGGGCCCTGCTCCCCTGTGCATCATTTCTCACCACCTTCCCTGCAGCCTCTGCTTCAGGTCACCCCTGAAGCCAAGGCATCCGCTCACCTGCTGCAGGGCAGCGTGGCGGGTCTGAAAATCACCCACAGCCCAGGAGATGAGCAAGAAACAGGGCCTGAACGGGACTAAGACAAAAGCTGTGTGGGGACCCACCAATAACCAAAGGAATAATTTCTAAAGACAGTTGCTTGCGACTCTGTGTGTGTGTATAGCAGAAGGTGAGGTTGGCGCTTACAGCACTAAGGAAAGCCCAAGCCTTGGGGTCCCCAGGCCAGGGAGTGCAGTAAGGGCTGCAGCTGGGTTTCCCCTGTGCTCCTTTGCCACCAAACTTGAGGTACTCCTGCTTGTGAGGGCTAGAAGAGGAGAGGAGAAGAGGCTCAGCAAAGGTGGGCTCAGCAAAGATCAAGGGCAGGTTGGGAGAGGGACACAACACCCTTCCATGGCCTGTACCACAGCCCAGTGCTGCTCTGAAATCCAAGGAGCACAGAGCATTCCAGCAGTGCTGAGGATGCCGTGACTCTGTGCTCCACTGGTTCATAAACCAGTCAGGAATACCTGTGTGAATTCACCTCACTGCTGTCCCTGCTGCCAGCTGTGTGTCTGCACCCTCACACCTCCCTGTGCCCCGCAGCAGTGTCCCTGTGGGACACTGGCACCCTGTGGATGGTAAGTCAGACACCGTCCTCTTAGTTCCTCCAGCATGCTGCTTCACTACCTTGTCTCGGCAGAGGAATAGGAAGCTGATTCTTCCTGCAGAGAGCACTGCTCATGGCTGGATACTGCCACCCTTCACTGCCTCATGCCTCTCAGACACCACTAATTTTACTGCACAAACCTTGTCTGGCCTCTGTGCCATCATGTCGCTGGCTTTGGCATCCCAAAGAAATGGCAGGCCTAAGCTGGCAGCTCTCTGGCCCAAAACATCCTTGGAGTGATACAGCGACCACAGAGCAGATGCAATACCTCACTCTCCTCTCTTGACTGCAGACACCAGAGAGCATGCAGAGCTCAGATGCCTACCTGACCACCTCAGGCTTCCTATGAGGATGACACAGATTGCAATCGGAAGTGACATAGGAAATGGATGAGGGATTCAGGAGGCTCCAGCACTGCACAGAAGGTCACCGGGTAGAGAGACCTTGCAGGGAAGCAATTCCAACAGGAGGGGCAGCGCTGGTATCACTGAAACACCAAGTTCTCCAAGAGAATTTCCAGCTCTGCAGCTGAACCACTTGACCAGACCTGACATCCAGATTAGACCTGACCACATTCCAGATGAACATAACCTGGAAAAGGGAAAAGACGCAGCCTGCCAACCTGGCACATCACAAGTGCCTCAGCCCAAGACCTTGCTGGAAGGAGGAGGAGTGCAAGAAGGTAGTGTCTCAGACTAGACATGGTTTTGCACAGGGACAAGTTGGAAGTGCTGGGGCTGAGGTCCCCCAGCCCACTCCACTAGAGATCTACTAAGGCATGGGACAGCCATCCTGAGCCTGGATGCAGACAGGCTTGGATCAGTGTACAGGGAGCCTCTGGTGAGCTGTGCTCATCTCTGCCCTCCATCTCCCAACATGGGCGAGGCTGAGGAGGTTCAGGACATGAGGACAACAGATATAAGACCATGGGACTCTTGCCCTCAAGAAACAGAAGCCTGCTATTTGGATGGTGAGGAACACAACAGTATCAGGAATCCTTGGCCTTCAGGAAGGAAAGGCTGTTGAAATTCTACTGGTACTTGACTTCTGACTGGTCTCTCCCAAACAGCCACCATGGATGCTGGACTGTCCTGCAATGGGAACGACCACAGGACTGATGTCCTGGGATTCCCTGCTTGCGAGGCTGGAGGAAACCTCATAGCCCTTTGGCATCAACATCGCGGGTAAAGATGAAAAAGGCGATGTGTTCCCACCAACATGCCTACCACAACATCATAGTGGTCACTGGCCTGATTGGATACTTCACAGAAAATCCAGCACACACAGTCCTGACCCTTCCCCTCTTCCCCAGCAACACATGTTAGGCTCTGGCTGCAAAACACACCACACATGGTTAGACTCCACACCAAGCTTTGGTGGCCCAGCTGGACAGCACACAGCTTTGGTCACTCACCTCATGTTGGAGGCCAATGGAGTACCAAAGCTGTCCTCTGAGTGGCAAGGGCTGTGCCGAGCACCCTTCCTTCGTCTCCCATGCTCCTCCTCCCTCTCTGTCCAGGGGGCATCTGTGGCTGAACTGGTCCCAGAGTCCGGCTCCAAGTGAGCCAGAGGAGCAAAGTTCTCCTTGATCAGCTTGGCGCTGTCTCGGATCTGTCCCTGTATTTCTGGGGTGAGGGTTGGGAGGTCAAAAGTGAAAACGGTCCCTTGGGTGCGGGCTGGGGAGGAGAGGATGTCAATAGAGTCCAGGCTGGTGTAAGATGTGCCTTTGGCCCGATGGGACTCCATAATACTCTCAAAATGCTTGCTGAAAGAGTCCATGCCATCCTTGGAGAGGCTGTGCCCTAGGAGGAAGGGCACTGGAGACTTGAGCATACCCTGTGTGTCTCGGTCCATGATCCTAGAGGGAAAGAAAGCGAGAAGAACTGGTCACTGAGGAGCAAGGGATCAAAGCCCTGAAACAAAAGCCCATACACTGCCCCAGACGGAAAATGGGGAGGGCAGAAATCTCCTCTGAACATCTGTAGACCTACAAGAAAACACCTTGCCTGCCCAGAACATCATGGAAATAGGGACTGTGCTGGCCTCCCTCCAGACATATGCTTCTCCTTTAACACGCCACAGACTTTTGTTCCTTTAGTGGCTCATCTTCATAAGAAGCTTAGGAGATGGCTACTGCTCCCAGTCACTCGACTTGAGCTTAGATCCAATAAAGGGCTCAAGCACCAAAGCAGGATGTGGTTCAGCTCCATTTCCAACCAGATATGGAAGTGGCTGAATTTTGCACAAGCTTCCAGAGCTTCCAGCACCCAGAAGGCTCCTCCTGAAGCTACTCAGGACAGCGTGACACTTTCCTTCATGAATGCAGCACCGTGTTTGCTGAGCACTGTGCTCAGAGCATGACCAACACCCACGGGCATGGTCTGCTGGCAAGTCCCAGGAGATGTATGGGAACCAGCACAAAGTGATGCTGAACACCAAGTTTCCCCAGGCCGTAGGAGCTTCACATCCAGCTCTGGGCTCAGAGACCTGAATTAGCCCACGTGCTAGAGGCCAGGCTTGGTCCTGGCTCATCTTGTCAAGGATCAGCCCCACAGGAAAGCCCAGCCTGCCTCCAATGCAGGTCTGGGTCCAGCCCAACACCAGAGTTTCTAAACCCTGAAGCCCTGAGTGTTTTGTCCTACACATGAGATGAAGTGCAGCCTGCCCATCTGTCTAAGCGTGTGACAACAGGGATATCTCCAAACTAGGATACATCAATGCTTCATCCGCACAAGCACAAGCACAGCCCTAAAAGCCTACTTTACACATAGGCCACTATCATTTTACTAAAGCAGCAGAAAAGCACTTGTTATGCCAGTCTCTCATGTGATTAAAGGAGAGGAACTTCTCCAGCTTATCATAACATTTGTTATGAACAAACAGCTTTGTGCACAGGGCTCAGAAGACACGTTGCTGTTACAAGCGCCAAATGATTTTCATTCATTAGCCTTCACATCCCGCTCAAAATTCTCACCCTGCTCACTTCACCAGGCCCAGTGCTGGCAGCTGAACTCCCTCAGAGTGCAGGCTGGCTTCACAGGGAGCACAGCAAAGCCAGATGCAAGTAAGCAAGGCAGGTAAGCAACCCATCCAACAGCATTTCCCCCATTGTGCAGCACTCCCAATGCTCTTATCTGCCATAGGAGCCCCAGGAGCAGCCACCTCTGGGGTGGCTTTCTGGCAAGGACAAGGCAGAAAAGACCTCTTTAATATCTGCAGGTGAGCTTTACAGATGTGAATGTACATTGTCCTTACCACCCAGTTTCATGCTGCTAAACCAAGCTAATGCTGCTGACTTCATTTTGCACCTCGAATCCATAATGAGGGCAATGGGCTGTGCTGGGAAGGACAATGCCGGAGGACAGAAGGAACCTTGTTCCCATGGGAGGGAGAGGGGCTTATTCTCGCGATCAAGAGTATTGACAACAAACCACAGAAAAAAACCACCGCCACAGCAGCACGGGTGCAATGCTGGCTGCACACACCACTCCTGCTTGGACATAGATGCTTCATCAGCCCCCACTGCGCCACCCAGCCTCCCCCTCATGCTGCTCAGGCCCCCCAGGAAGGGTCACCACGCGTCACCAAGCTAGACAAATGCAGCTGGGAGGAGCAGAGGAGGGGAGGAGACACAGGGGCTGTAATCAAGCATCTGTGCCAGGATTACAGACAGTGGGAAAGCAAATAGGTTTCTAGCCTCGAGCTGGGGTGGGAGAGGCAGCGGGGTCCTTGCTTGGGCCAGGGCCAGGCAGGTATGGACAGGAAGCGGATTCCAGGAGCCGACGGCCACGCTGCATTGCGTGTTAGTGACAAAGCCAGCGGCGCTTCAGGTAAAGGTCTGCTTGTGGGGACTGGGGGATCTGAGCAACTGGGCTTCAACAGCGGCATCTGATGATTAAAGGAGAGGAAGGGGCTTGCCCTGTTCACTGTGCCTGGTGCTGCAGAGCTGTGTTGTCCCTGGCTGGGGAGAGAAGGGGAAAATCTTTCTCCTCAGGCTCTCAGCGGTTTTCTCTCTCTGCCAAGTCCTCCTGTGACCCTCTAGATCCATGACTACCCCTGTCACGGCCCACTCCTCCTGTCTGACTGCCTCAGCCATGTCCCACTCCTCCTGCCTGCACAGGCATGGCAGGCACGCTGTGTGGGGGTCCCAGCTCAGCTCAAAAAAGGTGAGGCTGTACAGCACCACCCAGTAGCCCCACACTTTAGTCCTCTCTGAACAAAGCTCTTGTACAGACCAGTCCCAGCAGCTCCTTGCACTGCCCCCAGGCTCCTTTGCGCATCTCCGCAAGCCTGGCAGCTGCCTGCTCTTTGAGCTCAGTGTCCCTACTCCAACCCATGTTCAGCCACAGGTACTGACTGCAGGAGGTGCAGTCACCTCCAGCTGCCCACACTGCCCTGCCACGCTGCCGCCATCACGCTGGGGTCACGCCGCCCCCAGCCCTCCCCTACGAGCTGCAGGCACCTAAAGCAGCTCACCGACAGATGCCTGCTGGTGTCACCCCAAGTATCCCCTCTCCAGCGTGAGCCTGCGGGACATGGGAGCATCACCCAGAGCTGCAGCTCTGTGGCCACATTAGGCTCTGGGACAGAGGCTCAGCCTCAGCACAACACATATCAGAGGCTTGTTAAGCACATACTTGATGAAATCAGGGCCATAACTATTTTTTTTAAACCCCAACAAAGCTTGCCCTGCAGCTATTTTCTCACACCAAGGCTCTGAAAAGGCTCCCCAGGTAGCAGATTCAAGGGCTTTGCCTGGCAAGGCTGCTCTACTTGCAGAGAAAAAAAGGCTTCTCTGCCTCCTGCGAGCCCCTTGCACTCTCAGGGGAGTGGGGCACCCCCCAGCAAAGCCTCTTCTCTCTTATCAGTCCAAGGCATCCATGTTGTGGGCCAAGCTGGGCTCTGCTTCCAGCTCAGCCAGCACATCTGCCAATGCTTAGGGAGGAAGGGAATTGAGCCTGCTCATGCTGACAGGTCTCAGCTCTCCTGGACTAATGGGAATAAAGACAGTAAAGGCTTAGACTAGTCATTAGAGTCAGTAGATCTGACTCTAAATATATTCAGAGAGCAGATTGGCTGGAAGAAGACACCGTTTCTTCCATCATTTTCCATGTCTTGTTTGATTAGGTGTTGGATTTTTTTTAGCTGTTAGCACACTCTTATTTTGGGAGGGTAAATCACCAAAGAAGATGTTTTTCAGCCAGAATATGAGGGACAACAAGATAGTACCAAGCCAAAATCCACCTTGCAGAGGCTGCTAAATCCTTAAGGCTAGATTTTCAAAGGGATTTACATGTCTAAATGCTGCAAATCAGCATCCAAAGATGCTTTGATAATTTTGTAGGGCTGGTCCTTCCCAGCCACCAGGACAGGCCTTGGGTACAGCAGCTCCTGCAGAAACAGAATGGTGCTGGCTCTGGGGAGCCCAAGGGGCTTCTTAATTACCCCAGCATCATCCCTTCCGTAAGCAGGCAAAGCAGAATTTGTGACATGGAAAACATCAGTACTGGTGACTGGTAAACACAGAGGAAGACTGCAGCTGCAGAGCCCAGAAATAGCGTGTAAGCAGAAACACAGGGCTGTGATGCAGGGACTAAAGCTCACGGTTTGAGGCTCATGATTTTCAAGACACTGCCCACAGGGTCTGTGCCTACCTGAGGAATATTTAGGAGGCTGCAAAACACAAAACTCATGGGTCTACAAAGAAGCCATGTAAAATGAAGATGACACTCCTGTATACACATCAGTAACTATATTGAGAAAATTGTCTTTAGAGGCAACAATGCATTTATGGACACATCCAAGCTTTCAGTGCTGTCTGGGGAGGTACAGTAAAGTGTCTCAGAGGGCAAAAAGCAGGACTAGGCTTACAGCTCACAGGACTCGTAGTGACCTAGTGCATTTTTGGAAATAAAATATCGCTACACAAGCTAATTGTTGCAGGATCTTAAAGAACTTGCTTGCAGTGACAACTTTACACCTTACTCAAAACTTCCATCTCTGTTTGGGAAAAAATAATATATTAGAAATGGCTTATTTTCAGCTTTTCTCTAAAATCCAAAGTTGTTGCAGACAGGCCAGGCAACAGGGAGGGATATATCCATCCCCTTCACTAGAGATGCATGGGCTGGACAAACTGTCAGGAGCCCAGCTCCCCTCTGGACACATACCTTCCCTCCCCATCAGCCCAGCACCTTTGTGCTCCTCCTTCCCAGCGCAGGGGCACCACTGGGAGTTGTATCTTCATTATCTTCTTCCACTACCGACATTAAAACCTTCCTTTTCCTTTTCTTCCACCTAAATGCTCCCCACCTGCCTTTTACACAGCGAGGTGAGTGCACACTGCCAGGCAGCATCCCAGGCATCACCCTTGCTTTGCGCTTCCCAGGTGAGACCTCTCCCCACTCCTGCGGAGCACTTGCTGATGATGTTGAGTACCCTCATCTCACTCAAGACTCCCTGCCAGTACATGCCAGATGTCCTTGAGTGCTGCTGCCTGCACTGGCATCTCCCAGTCCCTGCCAGGGCTCTTCCTTTCCAGGCAGCTGTTCCAGACAGTGCTCTGGAGTTCCTTCCATCCCTGACGCCTCCTGTGACAGGCAAGTGATGCCTGTGACTCCCATGGTCAAACAACCACTCCAGAGGACACTCCATGAGCAGAGGGTTGTGCTGCCAGGCCAGAATGCCATCTCTCATAGGTCCTGATTGCCAGTGCCCAAGACAGGGCAGATGGCAGCTCAGATGGCGTTAACTGCCCACGGGTGGGCAACTGAACGGTAACCTTGGTGTCACCCATTTCATCAGCCTGCCAGCACAGAGTGTCTTGCCACACAAGTGAAAAATTACACAAATACAACAAACGGCTTTTTCCATCCCAACACAACCCTACTCTTTCATAAATACCTCCAGAGGCCAAGCAAAAGGGACTGCTCCTGCTGCCAAAGCAGGGCCGTCTGCAGATGGGAGGACAGTCCAGCAGCACCTGCAGCTTCAGGTCACAGCAGCTCCAGGGCACAGCCTGGGCTCAGATGCCCTGACACCATTACCCAAATGCCCGGCAACACCAGGGCAGGATGTAATTAACCCGGTGGGACTGATGCCGGGAAACCTCAGCTCAGCTGGGCAATCTGAGCTGCAGGGCTCACCCGAGGGGAGCGAGGCCCATGGCACAGCGCCTGGAGCTGGATCCCCTGTGCTGCGCTACTCTTTTCATAGGGCAGTGAGGGCCTCCTCCCCGTATCAGACCCAGCCCCAGTCCAAGCAGGGCGATCCAGGACTCTGCCTGATCCCCATGCACAGCTCACATGGAGATACTGGGATTTTGGGCTCAGATACCCTTTTGACAGAGCCCATTTTACCATGCAGAGGACACTAAGGAGGGTGAGAGGATCTTTTTGCCCTCACACGCAGAGCCTCACCTTTCCCTGTTCTCCTTCCTCGTCGCCTCAAACACCTCATTGTCCTCATCTGCATCCCCATCCCGCAGCCCATCCTTCAAGAAGCTGGTGCCCAGGGTGGGGGGCTCCTCTGGTGTGCTGTTTCTTCTTCCTGGGGTGCCCCCAAAGCTTGGGTTGCTCTCACTGTCCTTCTGGCTTTCAATTGCTGAATCCACCTCCTCCTTCTCAGCCAGGATATCATCGATGTTGGTTTCGCGATAGCACCTCAGCGGCACAGTGTCCAGGTCTGTCTCAGAGTACTTCAGCGTTCTCCTTATAATCCCAGTCTTGCAGGAGCTGGGCTTGTGGCCGCCTGGAGGAGACATCTCTATCTCCACCTCTACGTGGCTCAGGCTGTGCTCAGGCACCGACCCTCGTGGCTCGGCGGGCAGTGGATGGACAGGCTTCTGGGGAGGTTCGGCCGGGGGAGCAGAGTCAGGGGCAGAGAAGCCTGCAAGGGAGCCCCAAGCATTCAGAGCTGTGGGGAGCTGCATCAGGGAGCACTGGGGACCCGGTCCTGCAGCATCACACACACACTAAGAGTGGGATCACACATGCAAGGGGGACCAGGGAACAGAGATGGGGAGCCAGAAGGAAAAAGGGTGGAAGAGACAAAGACAGGGTGCTGTCTGCGCTAGTGCACCCACAGCCAACCCTGAGCCCCCATCTGAACTCTGAAATCCTTCTGCAGAGGCAGCCAATGACTGCCAGGAGTCAGGGCTCTGCATCACCCTCCTTGCATGACACTTTGCACAGCCATAGGGGACTCTGCGAGGAGGTTGGTGCACGCAGGATCCGGCCCCAGGAGGACATAGACTGGACAATCTTGGGGGGGATCTCAGCTGTCCGGTGGGCACCGACAAGTCCGAAGGGATGGGCAGTCCCAGAGGAAGCAATCCCAGCAGCAATTCAAACTTGCAAAGGAGAGGCTGGTCCAGGCGGGGTTATCCCCACCAAGTTCTTACCTGTCTTTGGGGTGTCCAAGGAGCCATAGAAGAATTCCCACTTGGCCTTGGCGATGCGTTGGGCATGGGCTGAGTTCTGCCGAGGGTACAGCCAGGTGCTGCCCTGCAGAGGGGAGAGCAGTGAGGGGTCAATGGGCCTCAGGACAGAGCCCGGCCCTGGTTGAAGGCAACCCAGCACCTACCTGGGGTCGGCGCTCTGGCTTCAGGGGGCTCTTGGTGAAGGCAGAGAACTCATCTGGCAGCCCATTGGCAAGGGAGCTGCAGAGGCAACTGGCATCAAGAGCACAGGGTTGCTTGCTGCAGGAACGCATCCCGCCCAGGGACCTGTCCCCGGCCAGGAGGGGGTCAGACGCAGAGGCCTCCAGCTTCAGCGTGTGCAGGAGCCGCTCCTGGCGCAAGGGTAGGGCCTGGGGTTGAGGGGATCCCGTGTCCCCGCGAAGCTCCAGGCTGCGGCTGAGGCTGCGGGGCCCATTCTCCCGGTGAGGCTGGGGGGATGGCAGGCTGCCGAGAGTCCGGACGCTGGCCTTCTCGATGAAGCGGAAAGTGACGATGGAGCTCTGCCCCTCCGTGGCCGCTGCCACCAGCGGGCTGCGGCTGCCAAGGGAGGAGAAGGCCAGGCTAGGCTGGCCCCGCCGCGGGGTGCAGGGGGCTGTCAGGCGCCCCGCACCTGGGCAGCTCCCATTGCCGAAGGCGGCCGACTCCACTGTCTTCCGGGCCAAGGAGCCGGTGCTGTTGTAGAGGCCAGTGGGGCAGCGGCGGGTGTCAAGGGCCAGGCCCTTACGCAGGAGGTGGAGGCGGCCGGCGTTGAGGTTGGGAGTTAGGCAGCGCGGGGGGCTTTGCCTCCCAGTCTCGGGGCTCCCCCCAGCCAGCCAGGGCCTCCGGTCCACCCTGCGGGCAAGTGGTGGGGGCGAGGTGGCACAGCCCTCCTCAGGGTAGAAGCGCATGGGTCCTTCTGCCTGGGCCATCCTGCCGGAGGAGGGCACAGAAGCGTCAGGTCCAGAGCCCAGCAGGGTGGGACGGAGAGAGTGAGATGGGTTCCCAGCACCCTTGAGATGATGGCTGGGTCGAGGAGCAACACATCCTCAGGCAGCCCTGAAACAAGGGTGAGGCGAGCTGGTTAGTGGAGTGAGGACACAAGAAATCTGAGGCCACAGAGAGGACAAGCAAAAGGTGCCCTGCCCCTGAGGCAGGAGAAAGAGATGCTCCAGGTGAGACAGCTGCCTTCAAATCTCCTGCTCTAAGAAGGAGGCAAGACTCACTCGTTGTGGGCATCACACCAGCACCACCATGGGGATGCTGGCAGCCCTTTGCCTGGTTCCCAGGCACCCAGAGTGTTTGCTTTCTTCCCGGGGTGCCAGGATGTTGAGGCACTTCCCCCACAGACCAGCACTCCAGACACAGTGAGGTAGAGCACTATGCGCTTTAAAAAGGGTTTCATTCATCCTGCTTTAGGTTGAATATATATTTACTACCCACGGCCTACTAAAATCACTTCAATATGGGGGAAAAAAATGTTATACGCTGGATCACTGAGAGATCCTCCAACTACACTTGCTCAAGCAGTTTAACACAAGCAGCAAGGGCAAGGAGCCTCTTTCTTTGGAGGTCAGCCTGGGTTTAAAGTGTGTCACACCAGCACATGCCACAGCCGCTACTGGTGGCTCAGACAGAGCTGTCAACACCGTCAGATCCGAAAACAGTGGTTATGACAACGCTGTCCTGGGGGAACAGAGCACGTCTGCCCTGCACACAGTTCACCTGCCTGCCTGTCTGTCTGCTCAGACATGGTTTATCCAGAGGTGAGACCAGCTTCCCCACAGCAGCAGGTGGGCAGGCGGCTGCAAGGGAAGGCAAGCCAATCAGTGCTGCTGACATTTATCTTTCTCCCAGTAGAGCTAAAACTTGTACTCATTCTTCCTCGAGTTTCTTCAAACTCCTTATGTGCAGAGAAGACTCTGCCTTGACTGCTTTTGCCTTCTGACAGATGCTAAGATATTGATACTAAAGTCCTTCTCTTAGCTCTTATCATCTGAAAGTGAGAAATCAAATACCCGTTGCAAGTAGAGGAAAGTATGATTTCTTCCTCCTGTTTCCAAGCACAAACTAGACAAGATTAAATTCCTGAATGATGTGGGGCTGGATTTCCAATGGTGTTTAGGCTCCAGAGACCCAGAGACATAACTCTTGATAAACCAGCCCAAATCACCCCCGTGGGGCAGGTGCCCATATATCTGCACTATCACATTGCTGAAAAATCTGGCTCCTGCTGAGCAGCAGCACTCTGTAATTCACTCACCACAAAAATATACTTTCCTGTTTAATATATTAGTTGCTGTTTTTACAGTCTTTTTCTCCTTTTACGGTTGTGTTCATATTCAAGGTTCCTGAAGTTAAATGATAAATAATAAAGACATGGGGGTTATATATTTCAAATGAAATTCCGCTTTTTATCTCAATGCAGACTGACACATGTGCCAAGGGAAAAAAAAAAAGTTATCACTAGGAGTAGCTGGCATTCTCTGTAACATAACAAATCTCAAAACCCCAGCCTATCTCAATACATGTGAGTTATTGCTAAAATAAATGGGGTAAGTACGGCGTGTCCTCCTGGTTATCAAAGGAGAATTATCAAATTCAGAGTAAAGGCCATGCCTGCCTGCAAGCCATAGAAGCCAGATGGCTACACCATCCAGCAGAGTAAGCTTTTCTTTAATAATGAAAGGTAAAAAGCACAAATGTGAGAGAAATGAAAAATCAATGATGAAGCTAAGGCTTCCCACTTGCTGATTTAAATCATGAATCAAATTGATGCTCTTTAAATCACTGTGATGAATGGGTTGGGCTGTAAAGCACCAGTAGGCTGAAGGGAGCTTTGCTGGTCCAACTGCCTGAAGTCAGGAGAAGTCCTGCAAAGGAAATGTCACAAGGAGGCTGCCTGGGCAGCACAGGGCACACATTCAAAGGAAAAAACTCTGGAGCTGCAGTGTGATAGCCAAAAGCTGCACATCGGTGGGGGATTTCATTTGTTCAATAAAACAAATCATACATAGAAAAAACTTGCTCCTCCTTCTTAGCGGCTAAAGCGATGTCCAGGGATTTTTCCCAGCCCTTGTTTTGAGCTGTACCCAATGCAACAGGGGATGGTTACTCCCTCAGCAGGTGCTTGCTTGGCGATGCGAGGCGATGCGGGGTGAAGGCAGCAGACAGCAGGAACTGCTTACGATGCGGGGGAAGAGAACACCCACGCCAGGGGTGTGTGGGGACAACGTGCAGGAGCCGAGGGAGGATGCAAGGGGAACGAGCAAAGAACGGAACAGGAATGGGAGGGAAGCGAGAGCTGCTGGGCTGGGGGCTGAATTCATGCGATGGGCCATGCTTGTGTGCCAGACATGGTATTGCTGTCAGCAGTGGTGGCAGAGAATGGGGGAGCTAAGCTGTTGGTGCTGGGCCACCTGACGGAGCTAGTGCAGGATGACCCCCAGGAAGGGCCTCTGCACCCTGGAGGTACGTGGAGCAGTTTCGAGAGGTGCCCTGGTGATCGAGGAGGGGTGTGTAGTGGCCCTGGAACTGTGGGACAAACATGGGACCCGTTCCTGAGGGGATATCGAGGCAGGGGACATGCTTCCCCCTCCAAGCTGGGGCTGAGCCTGCCCTTCCTTCCCCGGCCCCCCAGCCCGGCCTCCCTAGTCCGGCACCTACCATCTCGGCAGGATCAACCCTGAGTGGATGTGACATCCATCCGGATGAGGAGGGAGCCCCCCAGGCCGGGGGGCCGGCAGAGCCGCCNNNNCCCAGCCCACCGCTCCCTGCCGCGCTAATCCCGGCCCGGGCCTGTCACTCCGCCCCTCTGACAGCCCCGGCAGCCAATAGGAAACCTTCGCGGGGCGCCGCGCCCCTCCCCACCCGGTGGCACCGACACAGACCCACACTGGCCCCCTGGCAGCACGTCTCCGTGTACAGGCGGACGTGTCCCAGTGCAACACCGTGCACGCCCCAGTGGAACGCCGCGCCGGTCGTTGTGTCCCCATACCAGGCATTCATGCCAGGGACTCACCTCTCTGCTTGGCACACCTTGGCCACAGTTCCCAAGGTGTGCCAAGCCACCAGGGACTCGACACCACTGTGTCACCAGCCACCCCAAGGATGGGAAATACCACCACAGTCTCAGGAAGCCACTTCAAGCTACAGGGGGGAAAAAGCCATCCTTTGCCCCTGCCCAGGCGTGGGGGCTCTGCCAGCACCAGAGGTGTCTATGGGCAGGGCTTGCCTGGGGCAGCTGTCCAACTGGGGTGCCCAGGTCAGGGTGCTGTGGCAGGGCCCTGGCCACCGTGCTGCTACCGCGCCAGGTCTGCATGTGGCAGCAGCTGGGGCTGGCAGCCAGCGCTCCCTGCCTGCCCAGGCTGCCAGATCGATTCACTATTAAAGAGCACTTTATTACCCAGCCCAGCAATCGTTATCAAAAGTGTGTGAAAGGAGAGGCCCAGGGGAGCTGGGGCCTCACGTGCACATCATGCCTGCAAGAGGAATTTGGGCAGAGTTGCCCCTCCTTGCTGCTTTCCTCGCCTGCAGTGAGCCCAGCTCCGTGCCCACCTGCCCTCACTGTCACCCAGAAAGCGTGTTCCCTTCTCCTTTCCCAGGCATGGGGACATGGGGAGAAAGCAGCAGGCTTGCAGGCTCTCCTCATATTTAATGCATTGAGGCACTGCCATTTTCTCCCTCACTTCTCCAGGCTTCCGCCTGTGCGGGGCCCCTCTCCTCCACGCCGAGAACCGTGGATCCCTGATCTGTCTCACACACAGCCAGCTTTCCTGCAGACTCCAAGAAGCTGGGCTAATTAGGGGCCTCGCTGCTGTGGAATCAACGACCTGATTCCTTCAGCAGCTTCTTCATGACAGGAGGGTGGGAAGGGGGAAGGGTTTTCCCTAAGCCGCAGCCAGTGACAAATTTAACCGAGTGGAAGAGCTCAGAGCTTTCCCGGTGTGTCTGTACCAGGAGAAGGCATGCCTGAGCCTTCCCAGCACCTGCAGGCAGCCCTGCTGAGAGCTGCAGAATTCCTCTCCTGCCCCCCTAGCTGGAGATCCAGGCCATCCACAGAAAATACATTTCCTTCCAAGCCATGCATGTTTCCCCCACAGCAGCTGTTGTTCTCCCTGTCGTGCTCTGCTCCATATCTGCTGTGTCTTCCCACAGCCCTGAAGGATGGGACCACCTGTGTGGGTCCAGCCAGTACTGACATAAGGCCCACTAGATCAAGATTTAGCTCTGGCTCCACCCTGCTGTGAATCCCTCCCCAGCTGATGCGGGGCATCAGGAGGCAGGGAACCCCTCTGACAGAGGACAGAAGGGGACAAAGAGTGTCCCCCATGCTCTCTACTCCTTAGCCCCAACCCAGTGGACTTAGCTAGAAAGCCAGGAGTGCAGTGCACTGAGAATACCCTCTTTACCGTCACTTGGGCACTTCAGGACCTCCCATCCTTGCCTGCAGGTACCACATCCTTCCTGCATGAGAGTACACCTGGCTCCATGTCATCCCTTTCAGCTTCTTGGGCTCTGCCAGTTCTTCAATCCCAGCCACAGGCAGCTTCCAGGAGTTTTCTAACTATTGCCAGCATTGCCCTTGCTCATCTTCACGAGCGTGCAAGGCAGCTCTCCTCCCTCAGGCCTGAAGGCCCCAGGGTATGGGTGTAATCAGGGCAACACAATGATGAACTTGCTTGGAAAAAAACCAACCTAGGATGTCATAGTGTCCTGGCAACTATACAGATCTGGATGATATTTGGGTGGGGAAAAGGAAGGTAAGAGCTCTTTACCCCAGCTGGCTCCAGGAGGGACTGATGCTCAGCCTGTCCTGAGACACACAGCTCAATCTCTAGAAAGGTGTTTCTCCTGCAGCTGCAGCTCCACTTGGAGTGAACACTCCAGCGGTGCACCTCAGGGTTGCTCCCCTGAGCATAAGGTGGATGTTAGAGCCCTTTCCTTTGGTGCAGTTTTGTGCTTAAGGCACTGCAAAGGACATAAAGGCCATGTTCTGCCTCACGGCTGTCAAAGCTGGTGGGGCTGTGCTTTGGCTTCAGGGCACAGCATAGCCCTGCAAGTGGGGACAGTCACTCCCTCAGCAGATGGGTGCTCCTCACCCAGCTCACTGGAAACACCATGGAAATAGCATCTCCAGCCCCACAAGAGATGGGTCCCAGTGAGGCTAAGGGAAACTGAGCTTGCCTGTCTCTCTGCCGAAGGCTCCAAGGCAACCAATTAGGCTGCATGTGTTCCCTCAGGGCATGGACTTAAGTATATGGCTCTAATTAACGCCTTCTGCCTCCAATGCCAACACCCAAGCACATCCCAGTTGTATATTAAAACAGCCCCTGCAGTATAAGACAAGTCTTTTATGGGCTGATGCACTTATCTGTTATTCCACCAGGTTGCTGGTTAAGGATAAAAGGCTGGTCAGGGCAAAAAGGCAATGCTGGAAATCCTGCCTGTCCCCCTGCCCAAACCTCAGGCTTCTACCCAGATCAGGGCAGAGTGTACCTGCAGCACTATCCTGTGCCTGTTGCAGCCCCCTTGCATGGGGCAGGCATGTGGGGCCATGATAGGATTTTTCAGGATGAAACACACCCGGGGAGAGGACACAGACTGCAAAATGTCTTACCAGAGAGAAGAGCCAATGCAGACTACAGTCTATGCAAGGGAAAGCTGCTGCTTGCCCGACTGCCCTCCCCGGTGTCCCAGCTTCCACATGGGGCTGCTCCACCTGCAGGAGGGACACGGGCTTGGAAGAGAAGAGGTATAGAGAGGAGGTAGGAAAAGCTGTGTGCTGGGCCTCAGAGAGAGCTGTAACAAAATATTTCTGTTACGCCGCAGGAACACCTGCTGTTACAGAAATCCCCTCAGACTCTGCCCCAGCCCCAGGCAGTACTGGCACATCGAAAGGGCTTCCCCCTGCACTCGCATTGCTCAGTTGAGGTGAAGGCAGAAATGCCAGTGTGGTAAAACCTGTCCTGGGGACGTGGGAGGTGGGGCCTCAGCACAACTTGAGCCATAAATAATCTCCCTACACAGCAGTTAGGGGAACAATTGTGTGGGAGTATCTCTTGGTAAAGAGATGCTCAGAGAAAAGATGGTCTTGAAGCAAAGCAGGAGATTTCTGGCTGGTGGGATGCACTCCCCACTGAGGATAAAGCTTCCTGGTGTCATGAGGTCACTCATGGGACCCACCTCACTGTGGTGAATCACTGCACTGATGAGACAAATTTAGTCTGAAACAACCCAAATCACTGGTAGTCTAGTGTAACCTTCCATGACATGGCTTAAGACGCAGCGCAGATCTCTGGACCTGCTCTCCAGTTAATCTCCACGACAGTAAGATACGATCCCTTCCCCCCACCTTCATCCTCAAGATTCACAGGAGGAAAGGTGAAAGGTGTAAGGGAGAGCAAAAGAAATGAATACAGGGAGTATCCAGGATCCCATCCCTGGAGATAGATATTCAAGGTGAGACTTGACAAGGCTCTGAGCAACCCGATCTAGTTGAGGATGTCCCTACTCACTGCAGGGGGGTTGGACTAGATGACCTTTACAGGTCCCTTCCAACCCAAACCATTCTGTGATTCTATGATCTTACACAGAAAAAAGACAGCAAGCCCCAGGCACACAGCCTGGCACAGCACAGGGAGAGTGTGGTCACATACAGAGTTGTGTAAAAGGCGAGGAAACCCTAAGAGGTCAGTTAAGGAGGAGTAATTACAAGCGTAGGGAGGAAATAAGCAAAGCCTGACACCATGGAGATGTGTGGAGATACATGCAAAGGACATGGTGGAAGTTTGGAGACATTGGATTCACGAGGGGGCTGCTGCAGAGCAGCCCTGCATTGATACGTATGTTCCTCTTCCAGCCCTAACTTGTGCAACTTGGCTTTGCTTTACTGCTATTCTTTTTTTTTTTACCCCTGACTGCATAGTCCTATTTGCTGCTCAGTAAGAGAAAGGGGAAGGTGGATTGTGCAGGGAAGAGCTAAACAGAAGGCATCATGAGTTCCTGTTTCACCAGCTTAAAAGTGGCTCCTGGTGGCACTGTGTGATCTCAGCATTCACTGAGAGCAGAGTTTGCCCTGTGAGCTCAGCACTTTCTCCCATGCAACCAAGAAGTCCAGCTGTGGTCCACTCCACAGAGTGATGGAGAGTGTCAGACTCATTCTGCAACCAGAGAAAATACGGAGCCAGATCCTTTGAAAGAAGGAGTGAGAGTTCAAGGAAAAACAGTCTTGAGAGTCTTTGCTCAACTTCTTGGGTGCTGTGTGCAGCCAGCTCTCACTTTTTAAAAGTGAACACTGCAGAGTTACTGGGGTCCTTGAAAAGACCTTATCTCTTGCCTCATTTGAGGCTAGTATAATACTGTAAAGGAAATGCCCCCAGAGTTTTTGCAAGGCTAAAGGTGCTTAAGCAGTAAGGTGCCAAGCCATCATATGAGGTGATAGATCTTAGTACAGTAGGTTAGTGTTGACTTGGCACCATGCCAATCTCCTAAAAATAAGTTGTACCCTACCACAGTACCAGCTTCTAGGGACCCTGGCAGGCTTGAGGAAATCCAGCCAACCTCTTAATGTACATTTGATGGGGAAATAATGGCATTTTCAATGCAAGGGAGAAGTCAATGGACATGGGTGGGTAAGACTTACCCAAGATCAATTGGCCTAGGATTCCTAACTTGAGTTTAACTCTTCAAGACTCCCTTCCCTACATGCCTTAATTCCCTAAACTTCGCCCTCATTTCCAAAAGGATGATGTCAAGACCAAACTGCTCCACTAGACTTTACAAAAGTACAGCTAGGCACCAGCACTGCCTTGCAGTATTAGAGCTGGATGAAGTCTCTTCACTTCAGAGGGATGTTCATGAGGATGAATCATAGAATTATAGGACAGTTTGTGTTGAAAGGGATCTTAAAGATCATCTAGTTCCAAGCCCCTTGCCATGGGCAGGAACACCTTCCACTAGACCAGGTTGCTCAAAGCCCCATCCAACCTGTTCTTGAACACTTTGAGAGATGGGGCATCCACAACCTCTCTGGGCAACCTGCTCCTGTATCTCACCACTGTCACAGTAAAGATGGCAGCAGGATCGGACCAAGGCCATGTCCTGGCTCTGAGAGCAGCCAGCACCATATGTTTGCAAGAAAGATAGAAGAAAGCTGCGGCAGCAGTTGTGAGCTAATCTGCTTCCTCCCCCCAGGGCTCAGCTTGGTTTCTCATCACTACAGATCAGCTCAAGGTCTGACGCAGGAGCTGTGCTTTCCCTCACAGGACATCAGTGGTTGCTGAGATAACAGGACAGCCATGGGACTGACCAGTGTTCCCCGCTTGTTAAAGGTACCTGTGCAATACAAGTCCTCAGCTACCCCACAAGCACTGCAGGTATCACAGCCCAGCACTGCTTCTGGGAACAGGCAGCTTCAGGCACACTTTATTCAAAACAACATTTTAGGAGGGGACAAACCAGAAGTGACGGGCATGTGCCTGGTAAGTCATAATAGTTGCAGTTCCCCCTTGAAAGAGAAGCACCTCCAAGCTCACCTCATTGATCTTGCAAGGGGCATTCTCTTTAAGCCAGGAGCTGGGGCTGCCTGAGGGAAACCAGACACACACTGTGCCATGGAGCTAGCAGGACGTGTGCTGAAATCATGCCAGCTGGGTTAACTTAAGTGCTTGTCAGCTCCATTTCCCCATCTCTCACATCCTGTCTCCACTAGGCTTGCCACTGAATTCATAGCTCTTAGAGACACCAGTAGACTTGCACATGAACAGGATCGCAGCCCTTTTTATTTCCTTTTAGTAGATAAATTAAGAGAATTGCTTGGTCTTACAGGAGCAGTTGTGATAATCTTTCTCACATCCTCTTTAAAACCTAGAAGCTGGCAGTTATTCAAGCTAGTAGCTGGACATTTTTAGCCCAAGCTCTGCCCTCACCCTACTCCTTGACCAGCAAGGTGAATTCCCCTGGTCTTAAGGGATCTCCCTGACATCAGGACCAAATCAGGAAGCTGTTTTGCAGACCAGTTTGCAGCATTAGAGGTCAACCAGAACTATAAAAGAAGACCTGCAGACAGCTCTCAAGAACAATGCAGACCCACCTTGGTTATAGCATAAGACAGCGGAAAGACAGGCTTGCTGCATCTCTTGACTGCACAGAATATAACAAAGCTCTGGTCTTTCAAGCTTGCTTGCTTGAAATTGTCGCTTCACTGCTAAACTACTGTGGGTAACACCACCAAAGCCCTGTACTGCAGTGCCATACAGCCAGACCACAATCACTCTGCATAAAGGAAAACTTTACAGACATGAGCACAAAACCAGTACTGGTTTGGGATCCTTACCATTGACGTAGTTCTAGGTTGCTAGCTCCACTGGACATCCTGACAGCATAAAGCTGAGTCTCAGCATACAATTCTACAATGCAGTAACAGGCTCTGATGCTCTTTCTGTATCTGCAATCAACCTATGTAGAAGAAAGAGAACAGTCTGAGCGTTTCACAGCTGGAAACTGTCCATAACTCGTAGTGCATGGCACATACATCCCAGTAGCCATAGCCTCAAACCTACCTACTTACTAGCTCCACCACAGACCAACAGTTATCAGCGCCCTGGGGACAACAACAAACCTTACTGGCCCTAGCCAGCCTCATCTGGAGCCTTCACCACTCTTGTCCATAGGCCTAGAACTCTATTTAAGCTTAGCCTGGGGCTCTTAGTTCCCATTCAGCAATTTTGTAGGAGTGTTGGTCTCCACCTTAACTAAACTATTCTCATACTGAGCTATGGACCTAGACCCTCCCTTGTAGATTGATGTCCTAGGTGGACCTCACTCCTGCCCCACCACCGCAGTGCTGCCTGTCAATCAAACGGTTGTGCCTGACCCTGGTTGCATCCTGGGCACCATCCAGGTATTAAGTGGCTGGCCTCTGGCTAGGAACATCCCTTCCTTTTCAGGGACAGCCATCCTTGCATGCCCAGACACAGGTGGCACGCTCATGCTTCCTCATCTTGCTTGCACTCCCCTAAAAGCTGGGACAGCAAACTCAGGACTGCACTGGGCTCAGGGGCTAAAGAGGTTTGTCAGAGCAAGCACACCACTGCATTTACTGTGGGAACCTGCTTTCAGGCTGCAGGATCCAAAAGCTGTTCACTGTTTCCCAGGGCAATGCAGACCCTGAAAGATGCATCTGGAAAAATGTCAGTGCTGCCTGAGAGGCTGCACTGCTCCAGCCCTGGCAGAGTGACTGCTTTCCTGCAAGCAGGCTGAAGTGAGCTGAAGTGATTCCTGAATGGTGCTGTGAGTGGAGATGGTAGTCAGTGGAGATGGCCCTGTGCTAACCAGCTCTTGAGGATCTGCCTTGGCACCAGATCTTAAAGGTGGAAGGGTCTTCACTTTCTTCTTGTGCAGCATAAGCCAGGAAATGTTCGGGATGCCACAGAGGCCAAACAAACATAACCATGTCTCACTTCTGCCTCTATTATAATGGTGCCTCCCATTTCCTCGTGGTACCCAGAATCTGTCTGGGCTGACTCTCAGTCCTCCTCTGATCACTGCTACCAGCAGTGTCCAAGGGAAGTGACTCAGCCAGCCCAGCTGGATCAGATGAAATGAAAAACATAAACAGTGGTTGATGTGGAAGGAGAGCAAGTCCCACTTGCCAGCCCAGCACACATGTTTCTCAGGAAAGATAACAAGCAATCCACGGCACAGCTCCTTCAAGCGAGGACTTGACACAAGCTGGGGGCTCCTGGCCAGGTCTGTTTTGGCACAGAAAGCCTTCAGCAAAGGCCAGATGTAATTGAGTATTGCAATCGCTTGCTCGCTGGTGCTCCCTCACCTCCTATCCTGATCAAAACAACTATTTCAAAAAGCCACCTTGTAGCCGACTTCAGTCACGGTCATTCACATACAGGGACAATATTAAGGGACTCCCTGCTGAATGCCACACTTCTATTTCACAGCAGGAACTCAAGAATGGACTGAGCACAGGGCTGAAACCTCCTGAAGGCAAAATGAAAACTACTAGAGGTTTCTGTGTCCCCACTGTGGGGGAAGAAAGGGCTGTCCGGGGCCATGGCTGGAGGTATTCTCATCTCCTTTAGAAAACTGAAAATCGCTGCCTCACTTGTCCGTCACTAAATGAGACAAGCACTGTGCTAACTCAGGGAGCCACGGGGACCCGCGAGGGGCAGGTGCTACGTGTTGAGGGGCAGACAAATAACTTGGGCAGCTATGCCCAGAGAACAGGGGCTGAGAAGACCTTTCCCTAAACCAACATCTGCTTTGAGTGGGAATGAGCAGCCCAGGGTGAATAGGGAGGTCATTACTTTCCAGGGAACTTGGGACTTCCAGAGACCTGGGACTTCTTCACTGTATATGGGCCCTGATTTTTTGCCAGATGGATCTTTTTATAGTGCCTGTTGCCAGTGGTGATCAGCAGCTTGATGCTGCACAAGGTGGCAGGGCTCATATCCGAGACAGGAATGAGGTCACTCGTCCAGGGCCGGCTCGTAGACCGTGCCAACTGGGGGTGCCTACCCCGCAAACCAGCAACGACGAGGAGAGTAGCGTGGAAATAGGAGCATCTGGTTCTGCGGCAGCCCTGCCTGAAGTCGTTATGGCAACTGCGCCGGCAGTTGCCTGGGCCGCATCTCCGCGGGGATTACCGGCAAGGGGACGGACCTCGCTGGCTTACCGGGGCTACAGGGGCAGGCGGGACACCGGCGGCGGAGTGAAGCGTGAGGAGACGGTCGGCAGCGTGGGGTGATGCGGACTAGGGACAGAGGGTGGCCGACGGGTACTGCCGTTCAGTCCCAGGTCCATGGGGAGGCAGCCCGGTACCGGTGGAGGAGCGATGTCCAGCAGCTGCCGGTCGGGGATGTTACGAGAACTGTGAGTCCCGGGTACAGGCTTTTCCTGGGGGTCTCTCCGCTCCTGCGGACGGGGAGAGGGCGGCAGAGTCCGATAGTAGAGCTGCGGAGCCGGGCATGGGGCTTGGGGGCCGACCCGGCCCGGGCCTGAGAGGGTCTTGGGGGAGCGGGAGACGGCGCCGTCGCTCACCGGCAGTGGCGGGTCCCGGCTCCGCGTGGTGCTGAACGGACAG
>VWZK01015098.1:69171-82094 GCA_013396935.1 Baryphthengus martii
TGCGGCGGCGGGGCAGCCCGGGAGCTGGGCCCGGGGGCGGCCTTGAGGCCGAGCGGGGCCTCTTGGGGCGGTGGGGGAGGAATGACCGCGGGCGAACGCCCCCCTAGATGAGGGTTCTGCTGGGGCCGAGTCTAACCGCGGCCTCCAGCCGCAGCTGGAGGGGCTCCGGGCTGCCGGGACCCCTCTGCTCCTTCCGAGGCTCCTGCCCTGCCCCTCGCTGCCCGAGGCTGCGGCTTTCACAGCGGCCTCATCTCCGCAGAGGAGCTGTGTCCCCGCTCGTCCTCTCTTGGGGGAGCCCGGAGCCTCGTTGCTCCCCACGGGATGAAGCAAGTTCCTGCCCTCTCCCCCTCCCGTGGGGCTCGGCACTGGATGCAGGGGACTAACTGCTGGGTAGAGCGATGCTCAGGCATGAAAGCAGCCACAGCTGTCGTGTACGGGGGGTGGCGACGCTGCAGCAGCCTGTGCTGCTTCACTGAGGGGACAGGCACTCCTCGAGCAGCTGGTGGAAAGCCCCACCCGAGATCTCCTGGAGAGGAGTACAGGCAGGAGGATTTGGATGCCTAAGAAGTGAATTTCCCAGGCTGGGGAGGAGGTGTGACGCGGGTGGCAGGCAAGTGCCCTGCTGATGGCTACCCAAGAGAGACTGAAGGAGACATCACTGAGTCTGTCTTTCTGTGTGTTCCCCCTAGAGGTACCCGGCAGTAGGTGTGAGGTGATCTAGCCTGGCTCCCACTGTAGCCTGGCTCCCTGGCTTCTGATGATGAGTTTGACCCCACCCAGGGGATGCCTCCTGGACCTGCCCTGGGAAGACATCTTGGTTCCACATATCCTCTGTCATCTGCCGCTGCAGCAGCTCCTGAGCCTGCAGAGGGTCAGCAAATCATTCCAGTCTCTCATCCAGCTGTACCTGGCCAATATGCGCTGCTTTGACTCAAGCCAGGTATTGGATGGCTCTGAGGCCGGGGGAAACACACGTGTCCTGCTGCTCTAGAGCTAACTGGGGAGCATCTGAGTATGTGGGGAGAAGAAACTTCTGGCAAGGAGGCTGGTTTCTGCTCAGGAGCTTGACCTAATGGCTTGGGTGTCAGACTGGACAGATGGGCTTGGGGAGGAGAGGCAGTGACTCAAGGCTCAGTAATTCCAGTGTCTTTAGCAAGAGGCCCTGGGAGGAGTGAACCTGGAAGCTCCACCCAGGCCATAATGGGGCACAGGCTGGCAGAAACACATGCCAGCTCTGGAGTGGCATGGCCTGTCTGTTCTCAGGGAGGTTGTGCAATAGGGTGGGTCTGACAGGAGGTAATTCTGTGCCTGGTTTTCAGGGAAAGCTTGTGCTGGCCTTGGAAGACACTGCCTGTGACTTGGAAAGCCAGGAGTAGCTGCTGTTTTGTGAGGACACAGACAGGTCTAGCAAAGAGTTTTTGGATAACAGAAGTGTGGAACTTGTCACAAGTATATAAATGCAGAGGTGATGATGGGGGATGGAGAAGCCAGAGCATCTTCTAGCTTGTTGCAGAAGCCTTGGCGTGAGGGGAGGAGAGCCTGACAGCAGAGTTTGTCCTGGGATGAGGAGAAGGGGTGGCTTTGGTCACCACTGTCACAGTGGAAGAGAGGAGGGGGGAGAGTATTTGGTGAGGATCAGGCTGCTATGAAACCCCAGGGGACGCGTCATTCTTCCTGGGTTTCCCACGCAGATTGGATCTGCCATCCCTCGAGCTGCTTTCGTCAACCTGCTGAAGGACAATGAAGTACTGCAGCAGCTGGCGCTCCAGAACTGCTCCGACTGGCTGACAGACAGGGAGCTGCTCCCAGTCATCGGGCAAAACCACCACCTGCACCAGATCCAGCTGAAGGGCTGTGCCCAGCTCAGCCGTCACGCGCTGGTGGCCATCTCGCTGAGCTGCCCCAACCTGCGCCGGCTCTCCCTGGCTCACTGCGAGTGGGTGGACAGCCTGGCCCTGCGCAGCCTCGCTGACCACTGCAAGGCGCTGGAGGCTGTGGACCTGACGGCCTGTCGCCAGCTGAAGGACGAAGCCATCTGCTACCTGGTGCAGAAGTGCAGCAGGCTCAAATCTCTGTCGCTGGCTGTCAACGCCAATGTGGGCGACGTGGCGGTGGAGGAGATTGCCAAGTGCTGCCCTGAGCTGGAACACCTGGACCTCACGGGATGTCTGCGGGTCAAGAATGACTCCATCAGGTATGGAGCAATGTGGGGAGTCAGGGTGGGGATGGCAGGTGGCTGGGATGGGGAGAGGAAGAGAACCAGAGAAGTCATATTTCTTCATGCTGAAAGCATTGAGAGCCCAGTCTTGGGGAGAAGCTGCTAGCAGGCCCTTCAGGAGAGGCACTGTGGGCTACTAACAGCAGATTTCCCAGCATGTCATGGAGGGTGGGTCTGGGATACAACTGCATCCCCTGAGTTTCTCTCAGGCTGCTGAGGTGCTGCTCCCAAAGGACAGTTAGCACACGTGGCCCAATCATGACTGCTGGGAGTGGAAAAGAGGGCGAGTCGTGCCATTAGGGGGTCCTGGCTTGCAGCCTGCACGTGCTTTCTTTTTGGCAGGGTCCTGGCCGAGTACTGTCCCAAGCTGCGCTCCCTGAAGGTGAAGCATTGCCACAATGTGGCCGAGTCCAGCCTGAGCGTCCTCCGAAGCCGTGGGGTGGAACTGGATGTGGAGCCTCCGCTGCAGAGGGCTCTCGTTCTCCTGCAGGACATGGTTGGCTTCGCCCCTTTCATCAACCTCCAGATCTAGAACTGCTGCTGTTGGGGAGGGTGGGGACGGACGCGATGCTGGGATCCTGGGAGGATGCCGGAACCGGCTGCTGTGGAGACGTGCAGAGGGAGAGGTCGGTCCTGTTGGTGAGACTGGCCCAAGTCGGGCTCAATCCTCTGGGGCTGTTTAGCAGCCACTGGGTGTTTGTGAGTGGGCTTCGTTGGTCCCTCTGGAGAAAGTAACTCCCTCTGCAGTGGTGTGGAGAGAGCGAGTGACTTGCAGGAACACCATGGTGCTGAACAGGCCTTGGCCAGGCCAGCTAATAGATAGGATTTATTATTTGTTGTATTTTAAATCTAAGTGGCAGCTGTCCAGAGAGCAGGAGAGTGTTTAATGGGGGCTGTCCCCTGGGGTGGGTGTGCAGGGAATGCCAGCAACGCTGTGGAAAAACGAGGCCAGCTGGAGCAGACGGGAGAAAAGCCACCAGCCCTCCTCTTGGGAGAGGGCAGGCCCCTCGGGGCCCCAGGAGGAGAGCAGAGTGAGCCCAGCTCCAGCCCACAGCCACCGGCCAGCCTGGCATCAAAGGGCTGGCCTGGCCTGGCACAGGCAGCGTGTCTGTCTAGGCTGAGGGTGCTGGTTTGGGCTGGTGCAAGGTGGAACATGCTCCAAGCTGCAGTTTCACTGACAGAAAAAGACCAAACCTTGCTGTGCTGTCAGTGAAAGCTGCCGGTCATTGCCGTTGGTTTCTTCCAGCTTCTGACTTAATATTTTAGTGGTGCCCAGCCCTGCTACCACGTCCTGCTCTATGTGGCGTGGCTGGAGCTTCAGCGCTCAGCAGTGGTGAGGAACGGCAGCAGCCCTGGCCCTGCCGTCAGCTGGAGTTTATGGAGTGCTGCAGGTTGAGCTGGCAGGGAGAGCCCAGCTCTGGTCTGCAGTTCAGCCTCAGCTCTTGTCTCCGCTAGGTGGTTAACCCAACAGCAGCCACATCGTGTGGTGAACATGATGAAGAGAGTAACTGTGGAAAGAAAGGATGACCCTGCTCCTATCTTTGGCCCCAGGAGGGGTCGGAGGCAGTGTCTGAAGTGTGAGCATGCTCCGGCTGAACTGCACACCAACTCACACCATCTTTATTAACACTGGCATTCAATTTAAAGCAACAGTGCACACAGACTTGTAAAAACCTTGCTGCAAATGCACAAGACACATCTTAGATCTAAAAATGTCCCATGCAAGAAATAGCAGAGAATGCCCAGGCCCTGGAGAGTCACCGCAGTGTACCCCTTGGGGCACGGGGACAGCTACAAAAGGAGAGAAGTCTCCTTGTCAGCTGGGTTAGTTGAGGAAGCAGAAAGCAGTGTCCTGGCTCCCAAGTTAGTTCCAGTTAGTGGCAGGTGGAGGAGTCCTCTCATCCCTAGTGCCACGTGTCCATCCTGCTGTTCCTGGCTGGTGAGATGGAGGCTGAAGAGCTGGAGGACCTGGCTGTCAGTGGAACTTGTACTTCCTGGCAGGTTTGAGGCTGATGTAGGTTCTCTTCATCTCCTCGCTCTCAGGCTTCTTGATGTCTTTGTACCTCTCTCCCTTTGTACTCACCACCTGGTTATCGATGTAGCGGATCAACTTTTTGGGAGCCTGGAGAGGAAAGACGTTAACACCAAGTGGACGGACAGCCACACTGCTAGGAAAAGGGAGGAAGGGGACAGGCAGAAGTAGAGCTGTGCTCTGAGAGGGTGGGTGCAGGAAGACTGGGGTGGGGTGCTTTACACATCCTTTGTGTTGGGAATCTTGGCCCAAACTGGGAAGGAAGGTGTCTGATAGAGGGGAGCAGGAGCCATGCTAGTCAGGACTGCCGGGAACCAAAGGACTCTGCAGCACCTTAGCCAAGCTCATCTTTCCCTTTGCTGAGTAGTGGCTCTGTGAATGGTTCTGCCTTTAGTCTACCCCATTGCCTTTTGAACGTGCAGCCTGATTTTTTTAAACCTTGTAGCCAAAGGTGATTCAAAGTGCTGTTGAGCTGGGACTGCTGCTCTTACCTCTTTGGGTGGAGCTGGCCGGTGTGTTTTCTGATCGTCTGCACTATCCACCATCATGTATCTGAAATGCAAGAAGCACTTGGTGAACGCTGCAACGTGCGCTGCATGGGGCTGTTCACAGCCTATGTCCTGTGTCCCTGGGCTGGTTGGTGGCTGTGCAATGTGTCCTACTTGCCTAGATTGCAGCTAGGAGCACTTAACGTTCCCCTCTGGATGAAACGGGCAAGAAGTGTGTCATCCTTCTGGTGAGAATCCAGCAGGATTCTCCTGGAGTAGCATCCTTGGCCATGTGCGAAGGGTATTGACAACTCAGGCTGCTGAGAATGCCCATAGGCCCTGGAGAACTGAGAGAGGTGCCGAGGTCTGGTGTGCTCTGCCATTGGGGCGGCTTTGTTCCTTCTCGGCCCCAGTGACTGCAGCCAAAGGAGACAGAGGTGAGATTACAGGACCAAGCTGGCTGCTTCTGCCCTGAAGAGATGGTGTTCCTTTCACACTCTACCAGCTACTACTTGACTATGAAACAGGTCTGTGGTGGAAGCAACTTCCCAAAAGCATCACCTCATTCCCTATGTTACTGAACTATCAGGGCCCAAGCATTTGCTTCCTGTACTGCTGAGTTAACTACTCTTGAGACTTTGGTGCTGGCTTAGCAGGCGGACGGCACAGCTGACCATGACTTCTCCCTCAGTAGTTAGTAGAGTTGCTCCTGTGTATCTTCAGCTATGATGATCTGCTCTCTGTACCTGTGCTTGAGCGATGTTTAAAATACAGGATGTTGCCAAAATGTCATTAAAGCAAAGTTCCCAGAGACATAACTAGCAGCTGGGGCTTTTCTGTTCCCTTGCATATCACTCTGGATCAAGCCTGCGCAGAAAACAGGCAAGGACGGGGACTGTTAATTCTGCCTGGATGCCATTCTGCCTCGCTTTATCTTCCCTGGCCCATCAACTGTTTAGTCTTGTCACTGGATGTAAAGTGGAAAAGATGTGGCTGGATAGACCTGGGGAATCTGCATGCCAGCAGGAGGATACTCATGAAAGCCGAGATCTTAAAGCAGATCGATGAAACCACAGTGTGGGTTCTCCTACTGAGAATTAAATGCTTTTGGAAATGAGTGAAGGTAAACCAATCTAAAGCCACTTTCATTCCCAAGAAGTCCATAGGGAGACTTCAGAGAGGTTTCTTTAAATGCATTGAATTTGTACCTTCAGCAACTGAGATTTAACCTTCCCAGTGTTGTTGTACAGGCAAGTCTCTTAAATATATCCTTAGCCTTGTTTGGACTGTCTCCAAGGACAGAGGTATGAATGAGTTGCGGTAGTTCTACAAGTCAGCAGGTGTTACCCGAGTTGCAGCAGGATCTTTGTGCATTGAACCTTTAACCAGGACCTCAGCTGCTGGTAGTGTGATTTGCACTACACCTTTAGGAGGCTGAAACCTCACACACAGTTTGTGCTGTGACCCAGCTGGGACAGGTCACCTGTTTCTGTGCCAGAGCTCTAAAAGAAACCCAAATGTGCTTTGTTGTTGTTTTTTTTCCCCACGTGGTGATTGTATTTGTGCTTAGATGTGTTCGGCTATACCCAGATCAGCTTCACAGCACCCTTACTAAACTTTATACAGCCCAAGTTCTTTAGAGACCACACTGCCATTCTGACCTTCCCCAAACCGCCACCTCTTCCTTTACTGGGAGCAGAGTAAGGGGTCCTTTGCTGCTGGGTACTTACTTCTGTAGAATAACCTGTTTCAGTTCCTCGTGGTTGGGCGCTTTGCGGGGCCGTGCTAGTTCCTGGGAGGAGACAAGGTGGGAGCATGAGTAATGCAAGATGTGGGGCGTACACTTATCCCTCTGCTAGCTCGGTGAGCCTGGCTGATGACGGAGCACTCCAGCCCCTGGGGGAAGGGGGGCACCAGCCACAGCGCCGCTGGGGTGCTGGCTTGTCTATGGGCACAGCCTGTAATCAGATGGCCAAGGGAGGGAGAGGGGCTGTTGCTGTGGGCGATTCCCCTGGCTCAGTGTCCCGCAGAAGAGCTTCTCCTCGCCGCAGACAGCTGGGACAGGTACCTATGTGTCCCCAAGCTCTGCCCTGCTCCTTGGCCCACTTCCACCCAGCTCCGAGTACAGTACCTTCACACTTGCACCTGCTGGGCCAATTTCCACCTTCTCCTCCACAATTAACTGCACTGCTTCTTCCAAGTTCCCCAAGGCCATGGCAAGTGCTTTCTCTGCCTGGCTCATGGTACAGGCCGGGAACATCTCCAGTAGCAGCTCCACCCCAGCTTTCGAGTCATCACCTTCCTAGTTGGACCAGGAGAGAAGAGGTAAGTAGGGGATACAGTGAGAAGAGGCGTATTGAAAAGGGCCTCTCTGGTTTTGCACTGTCAGAAAATTCAGTTTGCCCCCAGCTGAAGGCTCTCTCTCCCTACAAGTGAGCAAAAATCCCATTCCTGAACCTAACAGGGGACTGTATCTTTCCAAGGTCAAAACATCACTCTTCCTTAATTGCCTCCCCCTGTAGGGCTGCTGTGACCTGGCTCATCTATGTGGCCACGTGTCCTTAGGAGTGAGCTTCCTGGACACTGTGGTGTGAATGCTTGAACTCCTGCTCACCTTGTGAAGTTCTATGTGCTTTGATGAGAAGGGGAAGGGACTGCTAAACGGTGACCTGTGCCTACATCAGAAGGAAGCACAGCAGCAGCGTTTGCTAGAAGGCTGTGGACACAGACTGATTGTGCTGCAGAGCAGGAAAGGATCAGTACTGCAGAAACAGTAAGCAGAGTGCAGGGGAAGGCAGTAGAGGGGCCTGCCATGTGCTGCAATGCCTGTAGCATGGGTCATGCTGAATGGTGCTGCAGGATCAGGACCACTGGGCCAATGACTTGGTCCTGTAAGGGTCCTCTGTAAGGGCACTGCACCGGTGGTCAGAGGGTGGGACTGATGTCTTCAGGACTGACATCCAGATGTGACTGCTTCCTGTGCAGATCCTGCATGATAGCTGGGGAGAGAAATGGTGATCCAGCACAAACTGTGGAGTGAGGCTAGGGGAATAGGGTGAAGCGGCATGGTGCCTGGCTAGTGCAGCAGGTGTCCCCACAGTGCTGCTGTGGCATGTCTGAGGGCACTGGGACAGGCTCTCTTGACCATCGTTCTGGCTAATCCTATGCAAGGCCTGGAAAGGATGAGCCAGAGCGATGGCTCATACTCTTCTGTCAGCACATAATTTTCTTTTTCCGCTTACTGACAGTCTTGCTCAGGCCATAGAATGGAGGAGATCACAGACACCAGTGATGCTGTGTCACAGCTGTGGTTCCTTCCAGACCCAGAAAATGCCCTCAGGTGGTGCTGGCAACCCAGTGCTGGGTGACTGTCCCCAGTGCTCCTGCTCCTCTGGGGGGTTCTCATACCTGGGCCCCGGCTCCGTCTGTTGGAGCGCACAGCCTTTTCCCGTTGCAGGCTCCAGCGCCAGGGTCCTGGACCTTGGTCAGGTCTTCAGAGGCTGCCTCACTCCCGCTTTCCACAGGTTTTTGGCCACATTTTTCTTAAAAAAAGTGATAGTGATATCTCCTGAGGAACAGTCTCACTAAGGCTAGAGCTCTGTGCTTCCTGTTGCCATTAAACTGCTAGTGCATCATGTGCCAAAGCAAATCCCTTCTTAAGTGACAGGGCTGGGTAGCAGTACTATTCCTCCTGCCATCAGCAGGAACAGCTGCAGCTCTGCTCGCACTGACCTGCAGGAAGGCAGTGCTGGTGCACGCTGGAGTGCCCAAGCGCCGCATTTCCAGGCCTTACCAGGCATAGGCTGCTCGCAAATTCAATTCTACCTGTCAATTGTTGGCCCTCCAGCACTTTCGCTTTGGATACTGAAGGCATTTTTGTTACAGTTCTAAGAATTCCCTGGTGTTTGCTCTAACTTTGAACGAAGGTGTAGTTTTGATTTTAAAGCTGGCAACACACTCTGGGAGTCCCCAGGCTGTATGTGAGCCCACACATCCTGTGATCAGCTTACTCTGATGCATCTCACTTTATAGGCTATTTCACTGTCACGTAAGAAGAATCACTTCACCTCTGCTCTGTCCTCTCTAAAACTGGTATGGTGCTGTCCTTCCATACTCGTGGCTACAACAGGATCTTCAAAGTGTAGGATGCAGGGCACCAAGAGCAGAGCAGCAGATTTTGTTAAGTTTGAGAAAGCAGCAAGTAAGATAAAAGACAGGACTGTCTGGTCTACACTATGTAGCCTTCTGGAAAGACAGCAGTGTTGGTGCTAGGTAAGAAAAACTCAGACTGGTGTGTCCTGAAAGGTTTAACAGCCCAGGCACTTCACCTGTCTGTTCTTTAGTGGGAAGTTCCAGAGGGGTTGATTCATGTAATAATCCAGCTGATCAGTGAATACTGAGGTTAGAAAAGGTCGTTGGGATAGTGTAGTCTTCTGTAGTCGTGCATACTACAGGCCAGAGCACATCACTGCTGATCTTGCACTGAAGCCAGGGTTCATCTTTGAATGGGAAGTGAGCTCTGAGAATATTCAAAGCCTGCAAGTGATGTACACAATCAGCTGGATTCTTTATTTGGTGATGCATCTGACATGTGGTGCCCAGTGGTAGTGTTGCTTAGGCAGATGGCTACCAGAGGCAGGCAGAAATCCTCAATTTCAGAATTAACTTACAGGTGAATTTCAACAAGCAGCCCTGTGTCTGCTATTTCTTCCTTATTACTCTAGATTTGATCTCAACAGAGGTGTTTGGAGATCTGATCAACTGTTCTTCCTCCCGGTATGTCTTGGACAGTGTTCTGTATGATTCAAACCTCCCATGTGTTGATATAAAAAATCTGACTGAACATTAAAAAAAAAAAACAAACAACCTTGTCAATCAATTCAGGCTACCTTATGAGATCCTAACCATGGCAAGTAACATCGTATTTTATCCTGTGACACTGCAGAATACACCTTCTTGTGCTGGTCTTGTCTGTGTAACTCACCTTTGTTGCGAGCTTCACCAAGCCTTTCTGAGAGGCCGAACATCATTTCACAAACATCCCCACTGCAAGAGACAAAAGCTGTATAATTAATGTGAGGAATAAAAGCAGTAGCCTATTCTACTTCGCCATCCCTTTACAGAAAGTCAAGACTTGATGGGAAGCCCAACAAAATGAACT
This sequence comes from Baryphthengus martii, assembly GCA_013396935.1. Classification (NCBI taxonomy): domain Eukaryota; kingdom Metazoa; phylum Chordata; class Aves; order Coraciiformes; family Momotidae; genus Baryphthengus; species Baryphthengus martii. The sequence continues at coordinate 79,071 of VWZK01015098.1, forward strand.
GGTATCTCATGTGGCCAAGGACATGCTTGAAATTATATCAGGATTAGCATCTGGGTATTTGGGTAAAGACTGACTGAATCCTAATGGCACAGGTTTGGTACCAATACATCTTCAACTGGGTATAACAACAGAATTTATGGTACTGAGGGGCTTGGGTCCAGGCGCCCAGTGCATGGCACGCACGTACAAAGCGTGGATTCACATACCTGTGGATTTCTGCAAAACCAGGGATATAAGCCTCCATCATTTCCACAAAAGTGTCCATGTCAAAAGTCTCCTCAGAGGACTCTGGTGAGCCCAGCTCTTCCAGGACACCAGTGATATACGAAAAGAAAACATCATCCATCCCACTGGAGACAGAGAGAACACAGGACACGGCAGCAGGGTCAACAGGCTTGTTTTTCATCTCTTTCTCTCCGTCCCCACTCTCCATAACCTCATATCTTTCTAACAGGGCAGCAGAAGGACCTACAGGCAGATTCTACCACTAAAGCCAGGCAGCAGGTGGTCGGTGGCTGAGTCGGAAGCATTCACATATAAAATGCTACATGCACTGAATTCAAGTCCCAGTGTGTGCCAAGGGGCTGTGCTGTGCTCCTGCAGGTGCTTCAGCTGGGCTAGCCAAAATATTCCAAGTGCTCAAATCCTGATTTCCCTATGCTGACTGGTGTTTCGGGTGAGGTCGTCACGTTCTGACAAGTTGCAATTTCTCCAGGGTGCAGGTGTTCTCTGCTTGCTGCTCTCTACACTTGTGGCACTGCTGCCAGTGGCTGCAAAACCAGCCTCAAGGTGGCTGTATCTGCCCATGCAGGTAGACTTCAAAATAGGGAGGACCCTGAGGTAGCATGATGCTGTTCAGAAAGCCCTTCGGGAGCACCATGGAATGAAGGGAATCCTGTATTCTAATGTGTATTACTGGACAGGAAATTAATCATCTTTGTCGTCAAAGACATGACACTGCTAGATCGCAATGCTAAATGACAGCTGTCCAAGCATTCCCACCAGAGCCTGTGCAAATTGACAGCATCTTGGATCTGACCTAAAGGAAAAGCAACACAAAGTACAGGAAAGCTACAGAGTTTGGTGTAACATGTAGAGGGACAATTAATGCAGAGTTCAAGCTAGAACAATGATATTGGATCTTTTTATCTCAACATACCTGAGGTCTGCTGCAGGGATGTGGGACTGGATGAAGCGTGTCAGCGTGTCTTGAATAATACTTTCAAGCTCCATGTCTCTCTAACCCTTCTTCTCTAAAGGAGAGGAGGAAAAAGAAAATTCCATGTAGTTTCAAAGGCAAGAAGTAGACCAAAATATCAGTAAGATCAAAGGGCAGGCATGGCATAGGCAAGCGTGCTCTTCCCATCTAAATGATTCACAAACTCCTCCAAGATGTCTTGTTCCCCCTGGGTAAGAGCAGACAAAGATATCCACAAAAAGCAGCAGCACCAGGACCCACTGGAAACTGCAGCCCAAAGCAGCCCAATGTCTTGGGCCTCTCCTGCTCGTGTCAATACTGGCAGTATGCAGCTGTATTGCGCATTCAAAATGTCTTCACCAGGAAGCAAAGCTGGAAATCCAAATGTGTTCAAGCTGCAGGAACTCGGAGATACCTCAGGAGCTGGAACGTTGTGCTGTCTGGGGAGGAAGCAGCAGGTAGTGAGTTTTCAAGCTCAGTGAAGAAAAGGGTGGACCTTCCAGCTAACAGCATTCTCAGTGATGCTTGGATTCAGGAACAAGTGGGAGGAAGGGTGATGTCTCCTAAAGAAAGGACGACCTAGAGCATATTTTACAGGGAAATACCAAGCAGGGCACAGACAACTAATCTGCCAGCCAAAATATCAAAGGTCTCCAGGTCAGGCACGGACTGCCAGTGGAATCCTGTCCAAACAGGAGCCTCTTGTTGTGCTCAGTCAATGAGCCATTCTGCAGTTGATGCAGCTGCAACAAGGGGCACTTGATAACCCAAAACTCTAAGAATCACAGAGCTCCCACAGAAGCAATGGCAGACGGGGGCTGCCCACAGCCCTCCTGATACTCAGTACTGGGCCTCAACTGAATTGGGTGGAGAAAAGATGTTCTTTAGTCATTCCTTCCCCCTGGGGTCTACAAAGCTGCTGGGTGTAAGCACAAAACTTCCGGTGTAAGCACAGAGTTCTTCTGAGGAAGGAAACTAGCCCTGCAAATAGAGAAACTGATGTGGTCATTGGCCAGAGAGCTTCCAAAGGTCATCGGTGATCTGGACAAGGGGATCAAGTGCACCTTCTGTAAGTTTGCAGACAACACCAAGCTGGGCAGGAGTCTCAGTCTGCTTGAGGGTAGTATCAGAAATAGTGTGGCCAGCAGGAGAAGGGAAGCAATTGTGCCCCTGTACTTGGCATTGGTGAGACTGCACCTCAAATACAGGGTTCAGTTTTGGGCCCTTTACTACAAGAAGGACATTGAGGGAGAAAGCTGTGACACAGGCTTACCCCAAAGTGCTCTGCTGAGTACGCAGCATTCCACATTGTCTCTCCCTGCTGTGATTTCTCATCAAACATTCCCAGTTTGTGCTCTTCTACTCTTCAGGGCTTTGAACAAATACAGGTTTTGCTACCTGAAGGACCATCTCTTACTGAATCCCTGTGTCAGTGCCACCCTGTTGGGGCATTAGGGAAACAAATATGGAAAAAACCTCACAGCAGCGGGACATAAACAGTGAGACATGTAGAAGAACTGTCCCAGTTTTCACTGTTCGAAACTAACCACAAAAGCCATCTAATCAACAGCTGCTATTAGTATCAACCCTCCCACTGATCTAGAACCAGTAATTAAAAAAGAGACCAAACCCTCTTTACATGTGCCTCTTTACTTGGGGGAAATGACTGACGAGTTCAAAACGCCCTGCCACTATACGGCCAACATACGCGTATTCGAACACCGCACGAGCGGAAACCGCCAGAGGAAGGCATCCTCAGAAAGGATGATGTTTGCTGTTTCTGTCCTAAGCTAAAAATAGTGGGTTTGGGTGAGCTGGAGTTAATG
>VWZK01015101.1:0-18942 GCA_013396935.1 Baryphthengus martii
GGGGGCGCTTCTGCCGCGGCGGCTCCTGCCGCGGGGTTTCGGCAGCCGGGGTGCTGGGGCTGGGCCCCCGCCCTGCCCCGGGCCGGACCTCTGGTTCTCACCGCTCTACTTCCCTCCGACCCCCTCCTCTCCTGCCCCGCCCCGCCCGCCGCAGGAGGGGGCTGGATTCGCTCGCAGCCGACGTTTGGTTTGCTCTCAGCGTTGCTCTGAAGGCCTTGGGAGATGCGTCTTGGTTGCCTGATGAAACTGGGCAGTCTCTCGAGGCTGGTGCGCAGCTCTTCCGAGTCCTGCCCTGCCTTTGACCGGGTGTTCGAGGCCAGGTTGGACGGCGCTTTGAGCAACCTGCGTGCTCCCCCGTGGTGGGGTGGAGGGCGTTGGAATGAGATGATCTTTAAGGTCCTTTCCGACGCAAACCATTCTAGGGATTACTTAATGCACCTCTCCTGCTTGTGTGCGTTTCTTTTGGGCTTCCATAGGGTATCTTAACAAGTACCTCTGGTCTTTTGAGCTTTCAGCTAAGAGCCCCAAAGATTGTCTTGCAAGCTTTTGGAGCAGGAGGTGTTTCTATTTTCCCAGGCAGTACCTCAGGGGTCTCGGGCAGTGACTGTCACCTTCACATGCAACTTTATTTGCAACTAAAACCAGGGAGAGATAGAATGTCAGTTTGCCTTCTTTGTGGGCCTCATCAGCAAGCTCAGAAATTGGGAAGGGCTGGCTAAAACCCTGTGCTTGCCTTGTTAGAGTGGGGAGCACTGCTTGCAGGGGTGTGGGCTGCAGGTTGGAAGCTGCTCCCCTGGCAGGGCCGCACCATTCAGCAAAGCAAACCTCTGCTCTTTGGGCTCATTCTGGCTGAGCAGCTGTGAAGGAGGGATTAAAATTAATGTCTCTGGTGGAGAAGGGCTGGTTGCTTTCTGAGGAATTAAGCTCCACTTTATTTCTCTTGGGCTTTGGGTATTGAAAGCAGCAAATTGGTGTGTGTGGTGTGGCCCTCTGGCTGCTCCCCAGGTGGGCAAGGGTTGTGAGGTGCAGATCGCCCTAGCTCAGCGTTTGCACCACTATTGAAATGTCCCTGAAAAACTTGGGAACTGCAGTATCCATGAGGCATTCCTGGTCCCACCGCTGCTGGTGGGAAAGGCAGGGCTTGCGCTGCTGTAGTGGGGCCAGGCCCAGCATGGGTCTGTGGTTGCTGTGCGTGAGCTGAAACCTGTGACCTGCAGCTTCAGGTCTCTCTTCCTTCGCAGCTGAGCTTTGTGGTTGACCATGAATGCCAGTGGCCCTGGCTATCCGTTAGCCTCTCTCTACGTGGGAGACCTCCACCCAGATGTGACCGAAGCCATGCTCTATGAGAAGTTCTCTCCTGCTGGACCCATCATGTCCATCCGGGTCTGTCGGGATGTTGCCACACGCCGATCGCTGGGCTATGCCTACATAAACTTCCAGCAGCCTGTGGATGGTATGACCCTGTTAACGAGGCCACGAGGCGCTGTCTCACAACAGGGATTTGGGGTGTGTGGGTGGTGGAAAAGTGGGGGGCACTTGTCTGAATGGATGCATCAGCTGTTGGGGCTTGGCAAATATTTTGCTGATGTTGCATTTGGGTTGTAACTAATCCCAGTCTGCTCTTGAATGGTGGCCCATCCCACTCCCATCTCCTCCTAGGGACTGGGAAAGGATGTGGCAACTGGGCTTTGGACTTGTAGGGAGAGGAGGGTGACTTGAAAGAGCCACCTCCCTCCGTGAGCTGATAGAGAAGGGCACCAGAACTCCTTCTGCCTTTCCCTGGGCAGCCAGTTGCCTCCTGGCATGAAGTGAGGCCCCTCTTCTGGCTGGCATCACAGTGACATGGTGCTGGAATAGAAAGGTGTTCCATGCTGGAGCGAGGCAGCAGTGATGGGAAAGTGTTGGGTTAGTTACCCTGGAGACCAAAATCTGTACTGGGTAAATGAGTTGGGCATCTGCCAAATGGGAGCTTGCAGTGAAATAGATGATCCTGTGGGGAGTCAGACATGCTTTGGAGAGGTAAAGAAAAAAGGAGTGATGTGGCAGGAGGAGAGAGAAGGAGTGGAGAGCAGCCCCTGCCTGGCCCTGCTGCTCTGGGAGGCAGGGCTGTCTTGTTTAGGTTAATGAGCCCCTGTCCAACTGTATTCCTGATTCCTGGGCCCATCTTAGCCGCTGTAGGATGTGAAGGTGATCTGTCTGTTACCTTCCTCTCTCCCCCTGTCTTTGCCTCTTTGCCAGCTGAGCGAGCCCTGGACACCATGAACTTTGAAGTCATCAAAGGTCGTCCCATCCGCATCATGTGGTCCCAGCGGGACCCTGGCCTCAGGAAGTCAGGGGTTGGAAACATCTTCATCAAGAACCTGGATGACTCCATTGATAACAAAGCCCTGTACGACACTTTCTCCACCTTTGGAAACATCTTGTCGTGCAAGGTACACACGTTCATGGGCCCTGCAGGAAAGGGCTGACTGCAGAGCTGCCCCATGTTCTCGACAGCATGCTCCAGCCAGCTGTAACTTACTTTCTCATTCTGCTTCCTACAAAATATCCTCTGGATTCCCACCTGCTTTGAAGGTGTTTCCCCTGTGAATGGGGGCTTTCCCTGCTGCTCCCCATCTTCTCAGTCTCTGCACAGAGATGTTGTGTGCAGACGTGTCTGCGCTCAGTGCATCAATGGCCTTTGGGTCTTGGTGAGCCACAAGCTCCTGGGCATCATATAAAGCACCAGGTGCTGGAGGGCAACCACCTTGGCTCCAGCAGGACATTTGGCCCTGGACAGCCTTGGGGCAGAGCTCTCCTCTGGCTCCCTGACTTGCTGCCAGCACCCCAATGCACCTTAGCCACAGTGGGAAAATGGGATGTCAGGGAAGGTAAATGCCTCTGGACAACGAGCGTAGGTTTCCCACCGACTTACTCATGTGCAAGGGTGGAGGAAACCAGTGTCTGTCTCTTTCTCCTCACTCTGTGTTTGTAGGTGGTTTGTGATGAAAATGGATCCCGTGGCTATGGCTTTGTTCACTTTGAGACTCATGAGGCAGCGACTCGGGCCATCGAGACCATGAATGGGATGTTGCTCAATGACAGGAAGGTGTAAGTGCCTGAGAGGAGAGCGTCTCCTCAGCTTTGCACTTGGCTCTGCTCCTCCCTTGCCTTGGTGCACACTCAGGGACCAAACGCCTGCCTTGCTCGGGCTGCCACCTCCTGCTGCTCTGTTTTCTCCCCTCTTTCTGCACGTCCTCACTGGCACAGCGTCTCTGCTGCTCTCCGGGGTAATGAGTCGTTTGTGGTCAATGCTGTTGCAAGTCTGATAGTGGTTTGGAGCTGTTCCAAATGGTGGGGAAGGAATCCAACCCCAGGCTGTGTGCTGCTGCTGAGGTGATGTAACGGGGTACCCACAAAGCAGGGCTGATCCCTGATCCTGGCTGTCAGCATCAGATAACCTGGGCAGGAAGAGGTTGGTTTTTTTCCCAGCTCCCTGCTTACGTTGCGTCACCGTATTCTCTACAGCCCTGTCTCCACAAAAGCAAGTGGCTGCCCTTGGGGATATCTTTGAGGAAGAGAATTGGCACTTGGTGGCATACTTTGAGGTCGCTTGGGGTCTCCTAGTGTGACATCCCAGGATGGGACTGTGTCCTGTGTTACCACTCTCCTCATTTTATCAGTGCCAAGTAGGGTCTGGGTAGGGGCACGCCAGACTGGGCCATGCTGAAGTCCCTGGATGTGAAACAGGGTGAGCAAAGCACAGCCTGAGGTGACAAGATCTCTCTTAGCCTTTACTGATACAGATGTATTTGTGTCCATCTTCCCTCTGCAGAGGACACAGAGGGTTTCAGGTCCCGTTCCTTGCTTCCTGCAGGTTTGTTGGCCATTTCAAATCCCGCAAGGACCGTGAGGCCGAGTTTGGGGCTCGGGCGATGGAATTCACCAACGTCTACATCAAAAACTTTGGGGATGACATGGATGATGACAGACTGCGGGAAATATTTTCCAAGTTTGGTGAGTACGGTTATTGAAGCAAAATATCCTTGTATCCAATAAACTGGAGTCAGGCCAACTGCAAGGAAAGTCAGAGAGGGTGCTTGACTGAGCTACCGAGGCCTTTTGCTCGATGAGGTCGGACTTGCTTAAACACCACTGCACCAAAGGACTGCAGTGGCTTCAATCATCAGGATATTACATCTCATGGTGGCTCCAGAGCATGGTGCTGCATGCTGGCAGCACCCCCTTGGTGGGCATCCCTTTTCAGATGGATGTTTTCCTTTCCTGTTGCAGGAAAAACACTAAGTGTCAAAGTCATGATGGACAGCACTGGCCGCTCAAAAGGCTTTGGGTTTGTCAACTTTGAGAAGCACGAAGAAGCTCAGAAGGTAAGAAGCTCCTCACTGCCCATTTACTGTCTCAGCCCCAAGCTTGTCCCCTGCTGATGTTCCCACCTCCTCTCAGAGGGAAACTTCACCAGCTTTGTGCTTGCGGGTGCTGGCAGGGGTGCCTAGGTGGGCAGAACCTGGCAAAAGGGAGCAGAGTTGTTTCCCTGCCCTCGCCCGGTAAGGTCTCTGCTTGTGGTGGGGCTCGACTGGGGTGGTGGGTGAAGAGCAGGGCTGGGGCTGTCAGCTCCCCGCTGTGCTCAGAGCTCTTTCCTCCACTGGCAGGCGGTGGCTGACATGAACGGGAAGGAGATCAATGGGCGAGCGGTGTACGTGGGCCGAGCCCAGAAGCGGCTGGAGCGCCAGAGCGAGCTGAAGCGGAAATTCGAGCAGATCAAGCAGGAGCGAGTGAGCAGGTACCAGGTAAGGGGAAAGCAGGATGCTCTGTCCTGCAGGTCCGCACCAGCAACATGCCCCAGGAGTCCAGGGACATCTCAGCTTGGGGACAGCACAGGGCTCTCCAGAGCAGATCAGTGGGCTGGGTCCCTTCTGCAACCAAAGATCTGCACAGGGGTCCGCTCACTGCCCAGTAATATCCTGGAAAGCAGTATCAGGAAAGAGGAGGGAAATCTAAACCCAGGATGATGTTGACAGATGAACAAACAAATCTGTTCTTTCCAAAAATTAAAATGTTAGTCTGGAAATAAGGTGGCTTCTTGAGGCCTTGGAGCAGCTTCATAGCAATGGTCTGGGTGCCCTCTTCGCTCGAGGTGTCTCACCCATGAGTGGAGTACACGCATGGTCCTGGCTCCTCTTTGCATCCCTGGTCCTGTGGCAGCTCTGGAGAGGACATGTCTGTGGGATGTCTCACCCTCTGGTGGAGCTGCTGGTGAAGCACATACCCACCTTGAAAAGCTGCGGTAACCTTTGGGAGCCCAAGCTGCTGCTTTTTTGCCTGTTTGCAGGGAGTCAACCTATACGTGAAGAACCTGGATGATGGGATAGATGATGAGAGGCTGAGGAAGGAGTTTTCTCCCTATGGCACCATCACCAGTGCCAAGGTGAGGAACTGGGGTTGGCTGGGCAGTACACTCAGCCCTCGAAATGGATCAGGATTGTCATCCTGTTGAGCTATGACTCCCTACTGGTGGCTTGCACCTCAAGCCAAGTGCGAAGGACATGCCACTTGTACTCCGTGGTGTCCTGAAGAGCTTATTGAGTCAGCAAATATTTTGTAGCTTTGCCAAGTTCCCCCAGCCCTGGTGAGGTGCAGGGTATGGGACCTTAAAGCCACATCGTTCTGAATATCATACAGCCGCTCTGTGGTTTGATGTGACACTGACACACATGGAAATGACCCATGAGCCACCTCGCTCTGGGGAGAGCAAGTGATGGGCTGGTGCTTTGCCTTTTGGAAAACCATAAAAGGGTCAGTCTTGCCACCAAGATTGGTGTTAAGCTTCTCTTGAAGGCTGTATGTGTGGATCCCCAGCCGTTGCTGGCTCTGGTGGCATTAAGCGCCCTGAGTCCTGCGGGGATGGGGCACAGACCCCCCTGGAAGATCACAGGCTGCAGATCTTGGGCTGACCCGGACTCTGCCATCTTAATTTCCCAAAAACCTACTGGCTTTGTCTGAGAAAATTCTTCTCTGGGGAAAGGAAAGTTTTCCATGAAGCCCCGTGGGCACAGCCCTGTCTATCCCACCCTCCATGTGGGGATTGTAATGGGGTGCCTGGGACTGGCAGGTCCTGCGTACCCTCGCACTGTTATTTCACGGGTGCTGCAGTGATCTGTGGACTTAGCTGTCTTATTCTAATCCAATTTTAGGTGATGACAGAGGGTGGCCACAGCAAAGGGTTTGGATTTGTATGTTTTTCCTCCCCAGAAGAGGCTACCAAGGCCGTGACGGAAATGAACGGGCGGATCGTCAGCACTAAGCCTCTCTATGTTGCGCTCGCTCAAAGGAAAGAGGAGCGGAAAGCAATCCTCACCAACCAGTACATGCAGAGATTAGCCACCATGAGGGCCCTGCCTGGCCCTCTCCTGGGCTCCTTCCAGCCCCCCCCAGGGTACTTTCTACCTCCCATGCCCCAGGTGAGTCCCTGCTCCTGAATGGCAGCCCAGTTTGGGGACCCCAATTTGCCCTGGTCTGGAGGAGGGGAGTGCCAGTTGGACTGAGGAGCGTATCTCAGGTTGTGCAGACCCAGGCACGTGCTGGAGTGGGATTAGTGGGACTGGTGGGATCAGCACTGGGCTTCCATGTAAGCAGTGGGGCTTGCAGAAAAGCTGCTGGGGCATGAATGGGATGGGGATTTAGTAGCTACTGACCACCCCTTAGTGGAGGGAGATGGGGAGTTTGGTGGGGACATCTGAGCGTGAGAACAAGTCTGGTGATGAAATGAGGGGAAGGAGAAAGGTTACAGAGGTGCCAAAGCCCTGGAGAGGAGATAAGTGGAGCTGCTGGAGGACAAACAGGCAGCAGGACTGGAGGTTGGTCTTTAAAATGTTCTGGCACGCTGCAGAATGTGGGTTTGGCTTGTCCGTCTGCATGTGGCAGCTACTGAGATGCTCCATGTTAGATCTGACTCCCCAGTCACCTTGGATACTGTGTTCTCCTTTCCTAGCCACAAACCAGAGCTACATTCTACAGCCCCAGCCCAGTTGTCCCAGTTCGTGCTGCCACTCGCTGGAGTGCGCAGCCCTCCCGGCCTCCCTGTGAGTCAGCCTGCGTCACCTCGGGGCTCTCGGTGTGAGCTGGGCTCGGTTAGGGCCTGGGGGTCTCTGAAAGCAGCACAATGCCAATGCATGTAGCCACAGAGGGCTGTTGCCTGGAGGTGTTAGGGGTATGGTGCAGAAGTCGTGGTGATGGGCACTGGGAGATGAGATGTTAGAGCTCACTCAGGAAGTTAGGTGCTCCTGAGCTTTCCCCAGCCACAGTCACTCCCCTGCCGTCTCCTTCCACGCCTTTGCTACCAAGAAGCTTTATTGATATTGATTTTTTTATTTTTTTTCCATCTCTACAGCAGCATATCCTGCAGCTACGCCCATCCTGAGGGCTGCTCTACCACCCCGGCGCCTGCTCTCCAACATCAGCACCATGAGACAGGCCTCTACCCAGGTGCCCCGCGTGTCCCCCCAGGCCCAGAGAGTGGGTGAGTGGGGGAAAGACCCGGCTCAGACACTGCGGTGCTTTGATGAGGGTATTTGCTGTGAGCTTGGGTCTGCCACTGAAGATCGATCGGTTTGTGGGGTTGCTCGTGGAGGTGTCTGGATGGTGCCCTTGGATGTGATGGGACTGGAGCAGTGTTTGTAGTAAATAAGTGTAACTTTTGAGGAAGACCGTGGTCTTCCAGGCAGTGTGACAGGTCTCTGACACGCAGATTGGTCTTGTTGGCTGCTGCTCCTTGAATGCTTTGGTTAAAGATGATGATGCAGCTACGGCATCTTAGGTTAGTGCTCGGACCAAGGTGGAGGTTGGGAAAGGACCTCTTGGGCAGAAACAGAGGTTTTTGCAGGCTCTGGCTGAACCACTGCCAAGACCAAGCCTTTAGTAAAACACACTCCTGTTAGAGGTGTTTGGAGCTGCGGCTGGAGAACCAGACCTTGCTGACATCTCCAGTGCCTGGCTGTGCTGAGGCTGTCCCTCTGTCCTGAGGTGTCCCCTCCACCTTGCTAGTGCTATGTGGCTGTGCTCCTGTGGGGCTGGTGGGGTGATGATCGAGCTACAGTCCCGTACATGATGCCCATAGCATTCCCCAAGCTGAGACAGCTTCAACCTTATGTCCATCTCATCATCCTTCTGCCTTTTGTGTGAGTGAGGAAGAGGAGGATGCTCACTGGGGCTTGCAGCCCCTGCTGAGGCTCCTCTGTGGACAGGCTTTGAGGAGAGGCTCAAAGTAGCACGAGGTGGAAGCTGCCCACCTGGTGGGTGAAGGTTTAATGTCCCCCAAAGCATAGGACCATCTGGTGGGGCAGTGTCTACCTACAACCCTCCCAGCTTTGTGCCGTTTAAGCTCAAGGTCACTGCAGGGTGGCAGTGCCCTGCCTGTCCCAGGGAATCTGCCTTTGACCTGAGGGCTTCTTTGAGCCCATGGAGGGATTTTTCAGGCCCTCTGGTAAGCACACTGTCCTGATGGCTTCAACCTCCCCAGGGCACGCGCATGTTCAATGGGCTCCTCCTTACAAATATTCCCATCTGCATTGCAGCCAATATCGGGACACAGACGGTCAGTGCCCGGGTGCCCTCCTCACCCACCCTGCCCCGGGGTGCCCCGCAGTACAAGTACTCCTCGGCCGTCAGGAACGTCCATCCCATGGGGCACGTCCCACCCGTGGTGGCCCCACAGGTAACCGCTCTGCGAGCTCCTGGCTTCAGCACAGCCCCGGCAACGTGCTTCAGTCCTGGTCCTGCTCTGGGGTAACGCAGCTGCTGATGCCAGGCAGCCCCATGGCTCTGTTAGACTGGTCCTATGGGGACCTTTCCTGGGAACTGCTGGGATAAACTGGGACTACGGACGCAGTAGCCACGCAGCTGTGACGCAGGCTGTCCTGGAAGCCAGTGTTTGACTAAATAGGCAATGCAGTAGCTTGCATCAGCCTGTCAGAAGGGTTCAATGCCCTGCTATGTTCAAGGACCAGCACTGTTCCTGCAAGCCAGGTAACTCACATACCGCTTCCAGCTTTTGATTGCTGCTCTTCTGTCTCCAGGTGGGAGAACCTGCTGTGCATGTCCAGGGGCAGGAGCCACTGACAGCATCCATGCTTGCAGCAGCCCCTCCTCAGGAGCAGAAACAGATGATAGGTGGGTATCATGGCTGCTCTGCTGGAGTAGGTCCAGCTGTGGGGCTGTGCAGACACATGAGGACACCTGAAATTGTGGACCAGGGAAAGCTTAGCTGCTGGAGAAGCTGTAAGCCTTTGTGAGACTGCTCAAAAAAACCCAACAACTTAAACTGGGCTGTGTTGAAAGGATATGCAAGCAGCAGAACCACTCCCTGTCTGTATTAGCCACCTGGCAGCGAGACAGCATCTGGCTAAGCTCTGCAGGCAGAGCCCCATCCTGCCCGTGCTGCCCCAGGACATGTGCCATTCTCCTGAGCTCAGAGCCATCCTGCACCACTGCTCTCTGGCGCTGGTGAACAGCTCAGGGGCTGTAGGGGTTGGGGTGAGCTCTGCTGTGCAGTCCTTGAGGTACTGTCTGGTGTCCTGCTGGTGGAGTGACCAGTGCCTGCGGCGTGGGAAGGGATTGCTCGCCCTTGCTGCAGGGAGGGCAAAAGCACAGCAGCTCTTGGACCAGCTCTCCCCTCCCCAGGATAAAAATGCCCTTGCAGAAGCAGGCTCCTTCCTGTGCACGCTGGTGGGCAGGCACGGGCAGCAATCGCCATTCTGCTGCTCTGGTCCTATGGCAGGTGCCTGCTGCCGCCTGCCTTCACCTGCCTGCAGACACCATTTCTGTGAAACACAGGAGCAGGTTTGCTTGTGAGCAGTGATTCTTCCGTCACCACCCTCGTATCCCTTTTCAGTTGGAGGGACAGAGCTGGGAGGGCAGGAGGGCTTGCGCTGGGTTTGAAAGTGCAGAAGGTCTTGCACAGTGCTGATGTCCTCCCTGCTGTTTGGGGCAGGTGAGCGCCTCTACCCTCTGATCCATGCGATGCATCCCTCGCTGGCCGGCAAGATCACAGGGATGCTGCTGGAGATAGACAACTCTGAGCTGCTGCTGCTCCTGGAGTCCCCTGACTCTTTGCACTCCAAGGTAAGAGGCGCTCGGTGCCCAGACAAATCACATTCCAAAAGGCTAATCGCCTGCTGCTGGTGATCATGGCCCAGAAGATGGGCCAAGGACATTGATAGCTGTGGGAAGAATAAATAGCTGGCTGGGTTTTGAAGTGAAAAAAATGAGCAGAAAGAGCCCTGGGTTGATAGCATGTCACCCAGAGCCTGAATGCCTGCTCACCTTCAGCAAAAGTAGGAGCTAAAAGCAGCTCTCTGAAAGCACAGGCTGAGCTCTGAGGGTTATTTAGAGGTGGCTGGAAAGTGAGAAGGGGAGAAGCAGGGTGAGTGTTGCTCCCTGGAAGACAGGGAGATGCTCTCTCCTGAGAACTGAATCCAGATAAATACTGTCTGCAGCATTTCTCCAGTTTTCTCCTTAATCCTGGTGAATATTTAGCTTTGGTTCCCATCAGAACAGTTGCAGCAAATTGGCTGCATCTCTTTTGTTCCTTGGAGACAGGATTTGCTTTCACCCTTTCATTGATGTTTTCTGAAGGAGCCTGGGCTCTGCTGGGTGGTGTCAGGCAGCTTCACCTACAGAGAATCTGATTTCTTTCCATCTTCCCTACAGGACAGGAGAGATGCCTTGGCATTTCCCTAGGGAAGAGACAAAAGAGCTCTTTGGGCTGATCAGTCTCCTGCAGAAGCAGCAGACTTGGATTTTGTCACTATTATTATTTTTAAAGTCCTCTCCTTCTCGGAAGCAAACCTGAGCAGAGGCCAGCTCAGGACCTGGAATACTGCATTTCTCATGCCACACGCTCCTACTTGGGAGCAACTCAAGTTCTCCTTGCCTTGTGCTCTCTGTTATAAGATCGAGGAAGCGGTTGCTGTTCTCCAGGCGCACCAGGCCACCGAGACGTCGCACAAGAGCAGCACCGTGGCATTCCTGCAGTGACCCTGGGTAGGTGTGGGGAGCTGTTGCAGGCACCGGTGTGTGCACGGTGTGCTCTGGGTCTCTGGTTTCTGACTCTGAAAGTGGCTTGGATTTCTTGTCCAGACCAAGTAAGGCTTGATGAGCAGTATAAGCATCTTTGACAGTAATATTCCATGGATAAAACTGCATCCCCCATTTTCCAGACTTAATTGTGCTGCAGAAACGAGGTTCTATGTGGGTTTTTTCCTGTATTGACAAGGGCAATGACTGGGCAACCAGAAAGGAAGGTAGAAAAGGACCTTGTTTTTCTATAGGTCTAGCAGGGACCAGCACAATCTTTCACAGAATCATAGAATAGTAGGGTTGGAAGGGACCTTTGACGATTAAGTCTAAACTCCCCTGCCAGAGCAGGATCACCTAGGGCAGGCCATGCAGGAATACATCCAGGTGGATTTTGAAGATCTCTGGAGAAGGAGACCCCACAACCTTCCTGGGCAGCCTGTTCCAGGCTTTGTCACCCTCACAGTAAAGAAGTTTTTCCTCATGTTGAGGTGGAATTTCCAGTATTCCAGTTGGTGCCCATTGCCCCTCGTCCTATCACAGGGCATCGCAGAAAAGAGACTGGCCTGTTGTACTTGACGCCCACCCTTCGGATTTTTGTAAGCAATAATAAGATCCCCTCTCAGTCTTCTCTTCTCTGGACTAAACAGCCTCAGGTGTCTCAGCCTTTTCTCCTAAGAGAGACGTTCCAGTTGCCTTAATCATCTTTGTAGCCTCCGTTGCGCACACTCTAGTATTTCTCTGTCCCTCTTGAACTGGGGAGCCCAAAACTGGACACAATACTCCAGATGTGGCCTCGCTAGGGCAAAGGAGAGAGAGGGGAGAACCTCCCTCCACCTGCTGGACACACTATTCTTTATACACCCCAGGATGCCATTGGCCTTCTTGGCCACGAGGGCACATTGCTGCCTGGTGGACACCTTACTGTCCACCAGCGCTCACAGGTCCTTTTCAGCAGGGCTCTTTTCCCGCCCATCAGCCCCAAACTGGTGCACAGTGTTATTCCTCCAGTGTTTTTTGTAGAACCTTGCCCGTAGATAACTGATAAACTGTTAGTGGCCCTGTGGGCTTGATCAGGAGAACTGGCCCTGCTGCTGAGGATGGGACAGACACGTTAACAAGCAATTCAGACTCTCATGTACCTCTTTGAAGATATTTTCTTGACTTATGATCTCAAGCAAATTGTGTATTTAATCCTAGTTCGGGTGAATTTCATCTTGTCTGGATGAAATTCTTCCTTTAGCAGTTGAAAATCACATCTCTGTTTCTTGTAGATGTTGGGACTGAGAGCGAGCCCTCAGAACATTGCCTCTGAAGAACAGTAGCAGCCACACTATGCTTTCAGAATTGTGCCCGTACAGTGACCTGGCTTGTCTTCAATGCCCCATCCTATTTTTTGTGTGTATTGTAAATCTTGTAGAATTGCTTCCTCCTGCACCTGTAAAAAAATTCACACATTAGTTCTCTTCTTGCCACTTGAAAGCACCTCGTGAAATGTAGTATGGAATCCAGTCTGGTTCAGTTGCCCAGGAAATGGCAAGTGCTGATGAATCATCAGTTTTAGTGAATTTATGGGGTTCTGTACTTTTATTTGTTCCTGTAGCTGGCACTAATAAAGAGCTGATGCTTCCACGCCCAACGCATCGGTGGGTTCCCTTTGCAGAAAGACAGCTAATGCTTTCTCTGTTTCATGCAGGTGGAGGGATGAACTTAGGTCAGGCTGCTGTAATTTGTGTTTGAAGCTTGTGATGCTGGTGGGGCAGCAGTCCTGAGAGCTGATAGGATTAAATGAACAAATTGACAACCAACAGGCTCTCCCAATCCTTTCTGACACTCTAGGAGGATGGCTGTAGGCAAATTTCATACCATCTAGCTGGACTTTATCCTTTCCAGCTAGGCATTTTTAACTTCCTTTTAAAAGGCCACTTCCTGTGGTTCTCGTTTTGAAGCGGGCCTTGTATGCCGGCAGGAGTACTGGCACCGAGTGTCTTCTGCTGGTTACCGCCCACGGGGGAGGATGTGTGTGTGTATTTGTGTCTGGTGCACACAAGCCCCAGCTTTTGAGGTATTGTGGAGTAGCTGTAAATCAAAAGCTGCTTCTCCAATGCATGTTCCTGACCAGTGGTTCCAAGGAGTCACTGATAGGCCTGAAAACATTCATAACTGCATCATGTCCCACCAGGATGCTCCCCATGGAATTAGCTGGGACCTGTTATTACTGAGTTCTGCCCTCTGGGCCTCTCCCAGAGCATGTTGCTGTTGTCATCCTGGCCTTAATGCTCTGCTCTTCCTAGTTAGGAAAGGAATTTCAATCCCTTGAGACTGGCTGTGTGTTGGCCTTACTTGACTGCTTCCTTCATCAGTTCCATCACCTCCATCAACACCATCTACCTTTTCCTCACAACTTGTGTGCTGGTGTTGCTGCCTCAATCTTCCTTCTGTGCTGTATCATACTCTCACTACAGCTCACTGCTGAGTCATCCCTCCTACCTCTTATTTTCCCTCCAGCATTTTAATAGAATTGGTTACACATTTGCTCCTGTATTGTGTCTGCTCTGCTCAGCTGGGACTCTTCCCTGGGACTCTTCATCATTCCTTTTTCTTGCCTTTATTTTGCCAGTTCTTCTCCTGACCTCCTTAAATATTTATCTTTTCCTTGTAGTGGATGCCTCAGCCTGGTCTTGTGCACTATTTAGGTATCTCCTTCTCACTGAGATGCTTATAAAGGACTCCAGTCCACTTAAATGAAGGTTCTGTATATTATTTCTCCCAAAGTATAACTGGCCGGATGCTTTTATGCTTTGTCTCTAGAGGAAGAATGTATACTTGCATGAGTGTAATGCATATAAGGAGCTGGAATGGAACTGTACTGGTATACCTCATTCTGCTGTTGCCTAGCTGGCTTTCAACTCTTTTTTTTTTGGTGTAAGAGGAACCTTCAGATGCATCTCTGACACCACCTACCATGCTGGATGGCTGGTCTGGAGGAGACAGCTGTAAAGCTCCAAGGAATAGAGTGGGGCCAAGTAACACAGGGACATTAGGATAGCTTAAAAAAAGAATGTGAGCAAGGCCTGAGGTCTTTAAAACTTTTATCAGAAAAGGTGAAGTTAGAGCTTGGACTCCCAAGGATACGGGAAAGTTTTCAGAGGCGTGCCTCTGACACTCTCCAGCTGTCCATGTGGGCAGCACTGCCTTTGCATGCCTGCGAAGTGTCCTGCCCAGGCAGCAGCCCTCTTGCTGGAACAGAAATGGAGACAGGAGCAGAAGTGATCATGAGCTCGATGTACTGTCTTGTTGCTGTGCATGATCTTTCTCTATCTGGTGGTATTGCTGGGGAAAAGCCTTAGAGGTAAGGTGTGAAAATGCATTGCTGTTGATCAGAGAGGAAAGAGTGACTGCTACTCCTCAGAGGTGTTGTAATGAATTGTAGCTCGGGAGTGCAGGTATCTGCCACTCCAGATAACAGCAGGGCTGCTAAGAGGCTAGCTCTTAACTAGTGAAGCCACTTTTCCTCCTGTATTCTGTGACCTTCCTCTGCTTAGCTGTGTGCTGCTCGCCTGTGCTTCCTCACCCAAAATCCATCACACTTGCTGAGAGCCTGGGCCAGTGCTGCTTACGGGATCAACGGAGTTGCTGTGCTCAGAAATGGGATTGGGGTGAATGGAGCAATTTGTGGCTGAGGGAGGAGCTCCTTTGAGCCCTGGCCCATTACAGCCAAGAGTACAGCCATGCTTTCTAATACCTGCTGGGGAAGTAAGCTGAGAAACAAAGATACCTGAACCTGACTAGTTTGTGTCTCCTGGTCTGTAGTGCAAACTGGCTTGGGTCTAGTGTTGTCCAGCATCTTGATTTACTTCCTGAAGCACTCTACCCATGCACAGCATGCCAGGCTCAACAACTGTAAGAAACTCTGACATACTGTCACCGTCAGCCAGAGCAAGACACCACACAGCAGTGCTTGAAGTCCTCTTACAATAAGGAGGGGCAGTATGAAGTGGTTACAAGTGTTCTAGTTTCCCAATACCCTTCATCACATAAAACCCACAGCTCTGAAGTGAAAATAAACATGGCTTTAATGAAAACTCATTTTAACAGTTCATAGAACAACTCCAAATATCTCTTTCCCATTTTAAGTCAGTGCCATCACTACCCCATTAAGAAGACTGAAAAGTATAAACATGCATTGAAGTAGTAAGCCAGACTTCAGCTGGGATGTTACTGCCTATCCCCCTCCCTGTAACACCCCATAGAAACTGCTCCAAAAGGCACAGAGGAGCTAAAGTGGTTTTTAAAAAACAAATGAAAAAAACAACACAACACCCCCCCAATTGTAAAATTCCCAAGCACCCGGCATCTCAAAGAAGTAGTGCACAGTGTAACAAGGCAGGCTTAACTTGCTGCTGCTTTCTTAAAGGTGCAGAATCATTAAAAATAAAAGAAAGCTGCTGCTGTAAACATATTCCCAGCCACACAAAGCAGCAGAAGCTCTGCTGAGGGCCAACAGGCATCAAAGTGGAGAGGCAACAAGCTTGGCCCTATGCAAGTGACTTTGCCTCTGTTACAAGAATGGTGTGTGGTACTAGGGCAACAGCAGCAGTCCTGCAGCGACCTTATGTAAGTAATAGCAGCACAAATGCAGCAAAATGTCACCTGAATAAGGACCAAAAAAAAAAAAAACAAAGGCTCTTCAGCTCTTGAGAAAGAGAATAGCCATTTCACATGCATCTTAGCTGGCATGGAAAGAGTCCCTGAGGCCAATGGTTACAGACAAGGTGGACTTCAGCCAGGGAAGTTCACCTACACGCCTCTCAGGGAGGGGCATTAAAACTTCAACTGATCTTAGAGCCAGATAATAGAGTTTGATACAGATTGTGTCTTAACGTTCATTGTGCTGGCACAGAACCTCGTACAGAACCTGATAGATTTTGGTATCGATCCTGTGTTAAGATTGGACCCTGTAACAACATCAGAAGGGAAAAAAGCTTTCTTCTGCTGTGGAAACCAACGGTTCCCTTGTTGCTTGGTTACCCTAGGCTCTGTTCAGTTCCTGCAGTAATCTCAGTGCAGCTGTGTTCTTTGGTTCAGTTTTCAACAAGCTCTTGATATCAGCAATGCTTGATTTGTAATCCTAGAAGGAGAGTATTTTAAGTGTTACAACATTAAAAATGCAGTTTAAGGCTGCAGAATTACTACCCAGCAACAAAGTCAACACAACCAAGCCCGTGACTCCCTCTCTGTAATTGGTTAAGCACTGGCACCAACGTAGCTGTTCTGAAACCGGCTTAAACTAGGGCTGAGAAGACAATTTCATCACTCGAGTGTGTTCAGAGTCCAGCACCAATGCAGTATGTCATCTAGTACTGCCTACAGAACCTCTAACCAGACATGAAAAGATGAAGCCCAACACAACATAGAGCTGCTTTCAGCATCTCTAGAAACAGGACCTGATGCTGAAAAACTCAAGAGACTGAAACAGCAAACAGTGACGTGAAAGAAAATCCCTCCTCCGTCCATACAGGTCCCAGCTATCTGATAGCAGTTCTTGTCCGGCACAGAAACCAGTTCTAAAGGGCACCTCTGGCCCTGATTCTCCATGAACAGGCTTCGAGTCCCAGCCTAAAACCATTCAAAAACTCCTGACTTACCTTCAGTTCTTTAAGTGCTTGAGCACGTCTGTAGAGTGCCTTAACATTTTTAGGATCCAGCCTCAGAGCTTCTGTGCAGTCCTGAACTGCCTCCTTGTATTGCTTCAGAGTCAGGTAACAGAGAGCTCTGCAACACAGGTACCCAGTTAGAGACCTTGGCTAAAAGCAGCATCTCCTGCTGCAATGTATGAAGCAGATTCAGCCAATCCCAACACAGCACAAAGCCCGACTCCGAAACCGGTCTTTATCCTCCTACGTTAATGTCATCCGCTTCTTCAGCTCAGGTTTGTTTCAGTTAAAAGGAGGGGAAAAAAGGAAATTATTTTTCCATCTGAAAAGAAGAGGATATTTACAGCAACCTGCTCTAAAGCTGAAACCTCCACTTCAAAGCTGCAGGTTCTCATCTATTCCAGTCCAGAATATGCTCTGCTGGCTGCAACTACCTTGGAGTCTTTAGGTAGAGCAGTCTGTACTTTGTGGTTTGTGAGGAAACAGATGCCACTCAAAATACCACAGTCCTGGCAGACAAGCGTTAAAGGGAGAAATCCCTCGGCAGCCCTAAGCACGGTGTGTGCCTCAGAGGGTTCTTGCAGGACCTGATCAAAGAAACATCACTTGGGCTACAGGGGGGACTGTGCTTGGGGCAAACGTGTGGGTGGGTTTGATTTATTCTTTTTTTTTCAGTGCAAACATTAGATAGCTCTGTCAGAAGTACCACAGTGGGTTTTATGAAGGGCCAAGAAGTACTTGGGCAAAGAGCTGAGTAGTACCTGTTGGTGTAAGTTGCACATTCCTGGTTAAGCTTTAAACTCTCACTGTACTTCTCAACTGCTTTTTTATGGTTTCCTTTCTTTACAAGTTCATTTCCTTCTTCCTTCAGAGTTCGAGCTCTCTCCGTGGCAGCAGCAGTCTTGTCTGGAAACGGTGTAAAATACAGAACACTATAAAACTGACAAGATCAGCGCAGCCTCTCAGAAAGCAAATATCCCCATACCAGAGGCGAGACAAGAGACTTCAAAGGATTTAGAATCAACCAAAAAGGTTGTGGCAGAACCAGGCCCAGGTTTCTCCAGGCCTCAGCCCCAGCTACAGACATGCCAAGCAGGAGCGGCAACTGTCTCGTTCATCGCTTTTTTGAGCTACAGGGCTCCGTGCCTGGCCCGAGGGCACATTCTCACCTGGTTCTCCCCTTGGTGCAGCTGTGGGAGGAGCATTTGGCCCAGGGCCTCCGGCAGAAGGAACGCCCCACCTCATCTGGGCAGAAACAGGGACTGTGGGGATTGGCGGGAGCTTCTGGCGCCAGTTCACACCATCCTTCTCCAGCAAGGCTTTAGTCATTCTGTAAGAGATGGCTCACCGTCCGGGTCACGAAAGAGACAGTCTGGTGGCTGGATGGGCCATGCAGTAGCCAGTAGGGTTGCTTTTTAACCTGGCTCACGTATCAAGGACATCTCTCCACTAACCCCTTCACATGTATCTAAACTAAGTGCCTTCTACAGACGGGACATGAACGAAAGGCCCTTCTTCATGTCAGCAGGGCTAAAAATATCATAGCCAAGGGCTAGGGCTGGGAGTGCTCAGGTGAGCACGACATGTCCATGTCACTCTTCAAGCCTGGCAAGTGACGAAGTGAAGCAGACAGCTCCAGGAGGAGAAAACAACTAAGCAGTCTGTAAACCCAGTCAGCATAGAAAGGCTTAAAGGACAGAACACTAGACTTTGTAGCTTATTACTTCCTTTAAACTAGGCACTGAGCAAAACAGAGGCAGTCCCAGAAATTCTTTCATTCATTCACAGCCCTTGCAAGCCGCGGAGGGCACCAGCAGACAAAGGCAGCACAGCCGGGCCTCGCACAAAGCACCAGAAGCCTGGGGCGCTTCCTTCGAGCACTGGGGACCCGGCTTGCTCCTGCCCCGGTCGCAGCAACAGCACAAGGCTTGCGGCAGCCGCTAACTTCAGTAACGCCTAGAGCCCGGTGCTGCGTTACCTGTTGACGCCGTCGTGAGCTGCCTGGATGGAGCAGTCCACCTGCAGCGCCGTCTTGTAGTCCACGTAGGCCAGCTGGTACCTCTCCAGGGCCTCGTAGGCCGCGGCTCGCCTCAAGAGGGGCTTCACCCCGAAAGGGACCAGCTCGAGGGCGCTGCGAACGAGGGGAGATCGCGGCCGGGCCGGCGTGAGCCCGGGCCGCGCCGCAGAGCCCTAGCACCGCCCGGTCCCGGACACG